>CM045553.1:13786287-13844349 GCA_024721245.1 Mitragyna speciosa
CTTTTTAGAAGTACAAAAGACAATTCTCAAGAGAAATAGCTTCAAGTCAGATACACTTTATTGTGAATTAATACAGACTAGACAATATTCACCTCTCCAAGTTAAACCATGACTTTTGATGACCGTCACACGTAAAACGCATCCCATTCATTTCATTGCCTACCTATATATAATAGACTTCCTCCTTCTTCCTTAACTTTCACGGCCAACCCCATGACGCATACCAGCAGCCAACGATGACTTTGACGATTGTCCCCACCGCGGTCATTGTTTTGTTACTTTTCGCACAACTTCCCCCCATCTCAACCGCTCTTTCTTTTACTCCGTCTCTTTCACTGTATATTTTCCCTCTCTTTCAGTAACAGTAAATCTTCACCAGATCTATGCTTTTGTACGTGTGATAGCAGGAAGGCATTGAAGGAGAGATACTTAAAGGACGCTAGACAACTCCTCTGGCAATTTATCTCAATCTGTTGTGGGTTTCAAGATTTGAAAACTTCAAAGGGATAACCGATTGGAACGGTTTTTCCCATTATTCCCTAAGCTTCCATACAGGTATGTGGGTGTAGATACTGTAGAAGACTTTTGATGGCAAAAATGGGTATTATACGTCAATACCAACATGAGTGAGTTACTCTAAAATCTCAAGGAACATTTGTGTGATTTCCTAAACCAGAGGAAATAGAGTCTGTAATTTCGGTAAACCTCAGGAAAGGTTAAATGTCATTTACCTTCACGTTGAAACGTCCTATTCTCAGTTATAGGACTACATTTTACAGCCGTACGCCAAGTTTACTTTCAATGATCTCATTGCAGTACCCTATGCCATATAGCCTTTAGATAGAATTACAATACACTCCTAGAAACAAAAGAGAAATAGTCTGTGTTACCTTGCCACCGATTAGGTAATTCAGATTAGCATATTGAAATTTTGGAATATAATTTGGTCCTTTTATGCTTCCCATAATAATTTTACATCTTCCAGTTTAAAATCTAATAATAAAAATATTAGGAATTCAACCAAACTTACAAAATAAGCTTTCGAAAGATCATTGAATAGATGGGACGGGATTTTAGGAATATTTGGTTTTTGGTCAATGACCCCTAATAGTCTCAACTTTTATCTGTCCTCCCATTTTGTCCAACTACAAAATACCCCATTAAGTCTCTAAATTTATAAATTTTAATCTACATGTTCCTTTCAGTCCAATCTTCACTTTGTCCCCTAATAGTTAGCTAATGTATTTATCACCTCTTAAATTTAAAATAATGAATATGCCTCTTAATTCGATTATATATTTCATCATTCATTGACTCAAATTTTTGACTAATAAAAACTGATAATGTTATACAATTTTGACTCATAAAAAATGATAATATTACCCATACTCAATGTTCACATCAATTGGAAAATGATAAAAATACTCTTCAACAAAAAATTAATATTACTGTATGCTTACAAAATTTGTTGACCTTTCTCATTATCATTGCTATCTTATTTTTGAAAGAGACTATTAACTTTTTAAACATCTCAATTTGGTTTTAGAAGTCCTTAAGGCCAAATCAAAGTAGAATAACTTTTGTTTTATCATAATGAGATCCAGTTCAATGTCAGTTTGTCCTTTCTAGATTTAAGAACTAGGCAAATTTGCTAATTTAATTATTTTGGATTAATATTTAATAGTGGACTAATTTAATTAACAAAAAAAATAAAGCTACGTTTTAACGAATTTTATTAAAGTGTATATTGTATTATAATGTAATGTTAAGATTATTATCCTTCTTTTACGAGTTAGTTGAATTATTTAAATTTTAATGAAAATATTATGAAAAAGGAGTAACAATGTAGAACTTAAGTATAAAATAAACAATCAAAGAAATCAAAGATGAAAAAATAAAACTTGAGAACAATAAATTATTTATGCTTTAGAATTTCTTATATTGTACAAAGTGACCTTATACAATGCAAAAATATTAGACCAACAAAACCCAAAAATATTCTTTTATTACTTTTCTTAGAACTTTTCTTATTTGTATTCGATGTATAGTGTATTTTTATTTTACTTTTTTCATTAGACTTTAATCGAAAAATAATTAATAAATGATGAGGTGATTGTAATATTTATGGTAGAAATGTGACACAACCCTTTTTCACTATCGCTTATTTTCAAAATAAAAAGTTTTATTTCTATCCTTATGAATCGGACAATACTATGTTGTTCGCTTTATTTGTGTTGAGTCTATTTACTTTGTTTGTTGGGTTTGTAAAAAATTCCCATCAATCAAGAAGGGGTGAATTGGACTTCATTTGGAAATTGGATATGGGCCTAGTCAACTGTGTTTCTGCAGTGAAAAAGCTATTTTAAGAAAATTAATTATTTAAGTAGTTTGGAAAAATTCGAGACTTATTCTAGCTTTAAATAAGTGTGGACGCGAGCTGAGAACATGGGACAAATTAGAGGCTAACACACACACACTCAGTCTCTCAATCTCGGGCGTGTGTGAAGCACTAAAGCCATTAGTGCAAAGAGAGAAGGAGAAACATTCCGCTAAACTGAACCAGAAATAGAACAATTTACTGATTATAAACAACTGAGAATAAAACCTAGACATGCTGTAATGTTTCCTACAATTGCTCACGCGCTAACTACTGTATATTCTGCAATAAATTCTAACGAAGAATATGTCAGAATATGATTCAATTTAGAAATGGAGCTCAAGTCGGTCAATGGCCGCCGCTGTCTATTGTTGGAAACCAGACAAGTAACTTTCCTTCTCTCTTTACTCCACTGTTAAGGTCACTTTCAAGAAGCAATTTCGTCACAGTTTCAAAACATAATTTATGGAAAACGCAGTCAGACGAAGACTTTGACACCAAACATGGAGTTATGCATAAAGTTGCTTCTGCATTCATTACAGGCAGCAAACTCAAAAAACATGATAATCTGGAGACTGATCATAGTGGCCCTTACTCTTTTTCCTCTATCAATCCCTGTAATCTTTGCTGATAACGGATCTATATTGGCACCTAATGATGTCTGCGCAGAAAAAAAATGCAGCCCTCACGGACCACCAGTAAGGTTCCCTTTTAGGCTACAAGGAAAGCAGCCTGTAAACTGTTCCTATAATTCAGGCTACACTCTTTATTGTGATAAGAGGAACCGAACTGTACTTGAGCTGCCTTCCTCACCAATAAAATTCTTGGTCAAGGACATCAACTACAAGTCTCAAACGATCCAAGTCCACCACGCTGAAGCTTGTCCCCTAAAGCATCTGCGAAATCTTGATACATCTGCCTTGCCATTTCAGTTTTCATTACAAGGATCTAGATATACTTTGTTCAATTGCTCGTTGGCAAATGGGGATAAATGGTCGTCCTTTGATAGGCTTGACGTTAGTTGTCTTAATACCCCCGGACACAAAGTGCACGCAATTTCTTCTGACGATCTCATTCAGTATTGGTCCGTGGAATTGTGCACAAAGATGTATGACACACAAAGGGTTTCCGAGGAGATATTTGAGATGAAAGATTTTCTGCTTCTAACTTGGTCCTTGCCGAGATGCAAAAAATGTGAAGTACAACAAGGTGGAATTTGCAGATGGAAGAATGGAACCAATAATCAAATTGACTGTTTAGGGGGAATCAAGCTCCACTCTGGCACGTACATTTGTTTATGAAATTTCAGGTCCAATTCTTGATACCTTTCTTGTCAAAGCTTCAGTATTAATCTTGAACATGTCACATCTCTAAGCCGAAGGAAATCTTGGTTTTCTGCATTAATTTATGGTACAAAAATATTTTCTGCATCTACATAGAGTAAAATTCATTTAAACTACCTTAGGGATGCTTGTATCTAGGTTGGTAAAGGCTTGGCCCTTGCGTTGGAGCACTCGATTTTTGAGTTCTAGGACCAAGTGAAGCATCGAGGAAAACTAGATATTAAAATTGTTCTAAGGCGTGTAGGATCACCTTCTTTAAAAAGAATTGACTCACACTAGAGGCAATCTCCTACAGTATGCAACAAAACTCCCCCCAGTCTTTCAAAGCAGAATGTAAGTTTGTCAAGTTTTGTACACAAGGATCCTTCAGATTTCTCGTATATATAAAGGACCAAAAAGATATTTTAATAGACACCTTTAAAGTCACAACTTTTAAGTAAAGTAGTTATATACGAAATCTTATGACCTTAAAAAGTGAAAAGAAGCAACCAATCTTTATTTTGTAACATTCCAAAATAAACGCAAGTAAAACCACATCTGATTGAACGAATGTCGTGAACGTCATCCAAAAGGAATCAAGTGGGGAATTCAGATTTGCTCCTATTGTTCAAACGTACAACAATAGGATTAGGTGTCCGGACCTTGACAATTCAAAAAAGGTCAACTAGCGTTCCAAAATTTAAATTTTCCAACAATCCCCTATAAAATTTGAGATGTTAATTCGAAATTTTCCATAAATGTCCAACCACACTTGATAAACATCAAGCATAATTAAAGTATCTCTCAATTTGAACTTTCAAATAGTGTAAGAACATTAAATTCTAAATAGAGTTACTAGTGTGGGAAGATCAAAGTACTGCTCTTATCTGCTAAAGAGAAAACTCATCACAATCAATATTCATCTGCTTTACTCAAAAGAAATCAATTTCATCTGTAGCACTCCTATTGTCATGTGCTAATCCTTATGTTAAAAGTATTTACAAGAGAAAATCCAAAACTCTTGTGAAGTGGCATCACTTCTATGTTTCTACAGGTAAAATTATATTTGTGTTCTCGTTATTATAGACACTATATTTACAACACATTAAGACGTATTTGCTCAACCATCAGTTATGTAAGGATAATTAATTAGTTTACAAAGATAAATGTATTACACATGTACTACCAATAACTTGCTTTTACCCTTTAAACTTTCAAATAGTAACACTATTAGGTCAAAGTTGAGTTATTACTATTAATATCTTTTGTCTAGAATCTTAGCCCATTAGTTTAGATCTATCTGGAAGAGCCTTTATCAAAGGATAGGTTAAGTTATCTCCATATTTTATAGACGCTATTTTTATAATCCCATTGATCGATCTGGAAGAGCCTTTATTAAAGGATAGGTTAAGTTATCTCCATATTTTAGAGACGTTATTTTTATAATCCTATTTGAAATCAATTTTCTCACACATGCATACCTTAGACGTTATATGTCTAGACTTCTCATTGTATTCGTTGCTATAAACTCAAGTCACTGTGGCTTCATTATCACAATGCAATGATTTGTGACGACAACGCTATTTTCAAAACAAATTTCTCTGCTATTTTGCTTCCTTACCGGCTACAGTTAAAGCACTAACTTCATATTCCATAATCGAATGCGAAAATACACTTCCAATGTGAGATGCATTTAATATCATCACTAATTCTCACTATTTTCTTTTCTTTCTCTCTTGCAATTTGGATTTATTAGGACTTCTATTCTCCAAAATTGACTCTTGTACCATTGCATCAAAGATATTTTCTTTCAAATAACTCAACATGTAATTATTCAATAATCGTATTAGATTTTGATAGCCCGTATGATTTAGAGATTTGTGCAAACCTAGCAAATAAATTTTTATGCCTCTTGGATCTAATTTAACTCTTTGTAGGTGTGGTGCCTTGTAATAATTAGTGCACCCCACATTCTAAAATAGTCCAAAGTCGGTGTTTGTACCATTCTATTTTTCATATGAAGAAAAACAAATTTCTTTAAAGGAGTTTTATTATGGACATAACAGCTATGTCCATAAAGTTTCTCTCCAAAGATTATATAGTAGAACAGAACTTAATAATATGAAATTAACCATTTCAACGGGTTCTAATTTACCTATAAACCAGTCAATTTTGTTGCGAAAAAACAAGGAGCAGTTTGGAGGTGAATATACAATTTAACTTACAAAATTTTGAAAATAATCCACTAAAATACTAAACTCCTTGGTGATTTAGTAGAATTTCGTTCCTCTTTTCCTTTTGATTTTCATAATTTGATATAAAATCTTTGAATTTATCAAAACTCTCTTAGTTCTCATCAAATATACAATATATAATGTGAGTGATCATTGATGAAAGTTATAAGAGACCTTTTACTACCTCTTGTAGAATATCATTTAATTTACCCATGTCCGGATGTACACACTGAAGTGAATATGTGTGTTTCTTTCAATTTTGGAAAGCGTTCTCATTTCACTTTTGCTTGCACAAAAATTTGGCGTTTGACATTTTTATAATCAACACAAGAAATATAACCATTCTTTCACATAAATTTCAAGTATGTAAAGATTAAACAACCTAGTATAGCACGCCAAAAAGAAAGCGCTTAATAATATAGACAAATACTTTATTTATTTTATTCATCAATACTATGTTTAAACATGATATCACATGTATATCTCTTGCCTAAAATTGTTATTAGTTACGATAGTCATATTTGACTCTATGAGTATTTTCATGTATATCTCTTGCCTAAAATTGTTATTAGTTACAATAGTCATATTTGACTCTATGACTATTTTAAAGACCTTTCTTCATAGCAAATTACCAAAAACAAGATTCTTCCTTAAATAAGGAGCATCGAGTGGATTGAGTAAAATCTAACTCTTGCTGGAGGTGAACTTGAGATCCACAGTTCCTTAACTTATAAATTTTGTCACAACTTGGCTTTCCACCAACATTTCCTATTGATCTTGTAGTTCTTCATATGATCTGAGAGTGTTGCTTATTATTACAAACATGAATTGTTGCTCCAGAACTAAGACACAAACCCAAACATTTAAATTTAGTAGCCATGTTCGATTCAATGATCATTCCAATATAAATTTTAGTGACCATAACGACAAAATCTGTCACTTGATCTTCAACAATATACTTTATTAGAATTTCAGCATCAGATTTCTTGGTATTTTCATACCCACAAGTAAGAATAGCATACCTGGACTTTCACAATGATAGCAATTTTCATAATTGTTATCATTGTTTGTTTTCTTGAAAGCATCTTTCTTCTTGTTTTTAAGCATATCTTATTGTTCTTTGAAATTTTGTTCTTCCTGTTGTTAGTCAATGCCTTTTTTACAAGACTAATATTAACATAAAATTACGATTATGATTTTCTACTTCAACTTGCAAGTGCAATCGAAATTGTCTAATTGTTTGTGTATGTAGATCATGGAATATCTCATTTAAATAATCATTCCATGCAGAAGGAAATTTAGACAATATTACGGCTTGTAGAGAATCTGAAACTTTATCCAATTCTCTAAGTTTGACCAAAACTTGCAAATCAGAATTTTTATATAAATTTTATGATTTTTGTGATTTTTATGTATATTTTATGCTTTTATGAATTTAATTTTTTTAATAAAACTGTAGGAATTAATTTTATCAAAATTGAAAATTTTTGGCCTGCATTGATTTCTACCAAGTATTTGGTGTCAGTTTGGTGGAAAAAACTTTAGGGACTACATTGGTTTCCTTCGAAACACTAGTTCCAAATTGGTTAACAGTGAAACATTAAAAACCAGTTTAGCAAAAGAGGCAAACTTTGGGGATGGCAATGTTTAGTTTTCCTAAGAAAAATGGAACTTACTAAAAGTTGGAGGTTAAATACTTCTCAATTCCTTCTGGTTCTCGTCTAACTCCTAAATTAAACACGGCAAAAATGTTAAGGAACTAAAGGAAGAAACAAAGAACTCTATGCATTTTTTAATAGAAGTTTTTAACTTCCTTGTATATCGCAGGTTTGTCGAAGAAGTTGCACATTTCAGGTAAAGTTCTTTAATTCGTTCCGAATTAATTTCTTATAGTCTATTGAGAAGAAAGAAAAATTAACTATATTCATCTGACCGCAGGTCCAATTATAGGATGTCTGTTTCTCGTATTAGCGACAAGTGCTCTTTACCATGTCTATTCCACAAAGAAATCAGACAAAGAAAATCAAATGAGAATCAGAAAATTTTTGGAAGACTATACATCCATGAAGCCTACTCGATACTCTTATGCTGATATTAAGAGGATCACAAATGACTTTAGAGATAAGTTAGGGTGAAGGAGGTTATGGAAACGTGTTCAAAGGAAAAATTTCAAATGAAATATTTGTTGCAGTGAAGCTGTTGCACAATTCCACGGGAAATGGGGAAGAGTTCATCAATGAGGTGGGAACAATGGGCACAATCCACCATGTGAATGTTGTCCGCTTGGTAGGCTTCTGTGCTGATGGATTCAAACGAGCTCTTTTATATGAATTTTTACCAAATGGTTCGCTTGACAAGTTCATATTTCCAGAAGGTCAGGAGCATCATTCGCTTGGAATGGAGAAGTTACATAATATAGCTAGTGGCATAGCACGAGGAATCGAGTACCTTCACCAAGGATGTGAACAGAGGATCCTCCATTTTGATATCAAACCTCATAACATTTTGTTAGACAACGACTTTAACCCAAAAATATCAGATTTTGGGTTGGCTAAGCTGTGTGAAAAGGGAAGAAGTGCGGTTTCCATGACTGCTGCAAGAGGAACTATGGGGTACATTGCCCCTGAAGTCTTCTCCAGGCACTTTGGAAATGTGTCTTTCAAATCAGATGTATACAGTTTTGGGATGCTGTTGCTTGAAATGGTTGGACGACGAAAGAATATTGATGTAACTGTGCAAAATGTTAGCCAAGTTTACTTTCCCGAATGGGCTTATGGACGTTTGGTTAATGGAGAAGACTTGAGAATTCAGGTTGAGGAAGATGAAGAGGATAAAATTGCTAGAAAGCTGGCTATTGCGGGACTTTGGTGCATCCAGTGGAACCCGGTAGATCGCCCTTCGATTACTTTTGTGCTTCACTATGCTTGAAGGAAATGGAGAGAATCTGAGTCTTCCACCAAATCCTTTTACCTCGAAGGATCCAATGAATACAAGTAATGCAACTGTGCATAGAAGACCTTTGGGATCAGGATTGGCAGTGATTGCTGAGTCAGAGTAATTAAGATGCTATTGTTTAATTTTCAACAAAAACCATATGTAATAGCAACTACCGTGCTAATAAACAAAAGGGAGTGTAAGATAAGTGACCAAAGCAGATGACAATGATATTTATAAGCTTGGTATTTCCAACGGAGTTACTAACATTTTTTTTTTTTTTAGCAAAGTTATTAGCATTCCATGCATAGATGTCCATGCCTGTCCAGAGCTTAAAGGTTGATGTCGCTTTTGGATGTCTAACAATCAAATTCATTAATGGTTTGTTTTTAATGGTGGATTTAGATTTCAAATTCTCCGCCCATATTTCTTTGCTTGTTTAGATTACTCATGATAGATTTGAATTTAAAATCCACTAACTTGAAATTTAATTTGAAGGGTTAAAATTGGTGAATTTAAAAATTACTCATATTGAATGTCATTTAAAATCCTTCATATTTTAAAATCCAATCCATCAATCAAAATGGACTATAAAAAAACGAAGAAGTCTAACTTGAAAACTAAACGTTGAATAGAGAAACTAGAATTATTATCAACTTGTATAAAAGTACGAGTACAATTATAGAATTTTGGTTTGTAAGCCTTCCAAAAACTGATTAACTGTTTGTACGTTTCATACTTTAACACCCATCTTACACTTTTTTTTTTTAAAATCAATTATCAATTCTCATTACAATGTTTTAAGGTATTTTTGTCTCTCACAATTTGGAGTAAGGCTTCTAAGTTTTTACTGTACACGATTGGAGTGTGACTCCCAATATAATTCCTAAACTATCCCTTCTCTCCATATCCCTTCCTAACTACCAAGGCTAGGGTTTCGAACTCCCGACCTTGGCAACGGGAGCATCCCTAGCCAACCTTGCATAGCTGGGTGGTTCCCATCTTACACTTCTCTTGGTTGAAAAAGACAAGCCAAACCCAATAGTAATTTCTACTAAAAGGATGCTAACGGATGCTAATATTTGGTGAATTCAAGAGTTATGATGCCAAAATTATGTGTGACAGCCCCACCTTACTCAGAGGCGCACCAAAGGGCTTAGCAGACTGCTTGCCTAGCTCTCGCCAGGACTCAAGTCGAGCACTCAAGCGGAACATCCAAGCATACTCATCCCAAATAGAATACATTCATATAAATTAACTTAAAGAAACAAGTATCATTAAGAAGTTTACATGCCAAAATGTACATATTATTTACAATAATAGTCCGAACAGTTCTGGCTATTACAATATGTAAAACATCTATTAAATCCAAAACCAGTCGTTCCAGCTTTAATATTACAGGAAACCTGAGTAAAGGAAAACAAATGAAAGGGATGAGCTACAATAGCCCAGTGAGTACCCAAGTCATGCAACCATACCGAGAATCTATTATTTCACCGAAAATAAAAATAATTACCAAAGTATACAAATAGCACATGAACAAGTCAATTAACAAGTAGTCAATGGCGGATATAGGGCTCAACTATGGGAGCAAGCTCAACCGCAGGAGGAGCAAGTACCGATCATGTAACCATGACGTTAGAACCGAAATAATAGCTCAGGTCCTCGCCAAGGGTCATACCAGTATTAACAAGCAAGTACCCTACCCACCATTCACCTTATACCCTCTGTACAGGCTACCACATCCAGGGAGTGATCTCGACCTTGGAGGGCCAACAAGCAAGCAAGAAAGTTCAATTCGGAGTTGGCCTTTTTGAGGATTCACAACTCAAGGGAAAGAACATCACGCCCTAAAACACCCAGCACCTTATGTCCTCCCAAGCACGACCGAGTTGACTAACCGTGAAGTAACGGTAAAGTTAGTCACGGTAGCCTCAAGCACAAGTAACACATTGGATCACAGAAGCATGTAACACATTGTGGAATAGATGCGACAAAGTACACATATTTCCTCAAGTAACACATTTTATCACATAATGTTTACAAGTGTAATATAACATTTCATGCATCATGCACACATAGAGACACTCACCTGGAATGCATAAGAAAATATTTCGTAAAAGGGGCGAGACTCGCTTTCGGGTCCTGAAATTTAAAAGAAATAATCTAATGAAAATCTGATTAAAACCCTAAGTAAATTAGTAAGAAAATTCAAGAGATAACCCAATTATTTCTAGGGTTTCATTTCCAGGGTTTTAGAGTTTAGGTTTTTACCCTAAGGTTTAGGGTTTTAGATTTAGGGTTTTATTTTTAGGGGTTTCTTTTTCTAGGAAAATTTAATTCATTACTAGATCATTTTCTAAAAATTTCTGCACATCAAATTCCCTAAATTTAGCATATTCTAGGTTTAAAATCTCACTTGTCATTTTTTCCTCTTTTAATTCTACCAAAATTTCGGCAGCACCTCCCTTTAAAACCGAACTAACCCAAAATTTTTCCTGCAAAAAATCAACCAACCAATCCAACTTTCAACAAGTTCTACAACTTCTATGTTTAATTCAAACTCAATTTCACTCAAAATTCCACTCAAATTCAAGATTTCAAGTCCAAGTTTCTTCAACCAAGCAACATATAATACATGAAATTTCAAGGTTTAAATGCTATCTACTAGTCTATCTAACCAAGAGAACACTTTATCTAACAAGTAAAACTTTCATTTCAAACTTAAATCTTCAAGTTGTAGTAACAAGAATCTAGTATTAAACTAGTACAAAAAGCTAAATAAAACTTGAAATTAATAGCAAAAGTTCATAGTAGATACCTTAAACAAGCTTAGAACTTTGCTTAGGAAGAAGAAAAGCTCACTTTCTATGGTGAAGTTGTCTAAAATTTGGAGAGAAAGCTTCAAGAAAATGAGAGGAAAAGAGAGGTAAAGAGAGAATAGGGTGGCCAGCCAAGAGAAGGAAGAAAAGAGAGAGAAATAGGCCAAGAAAATGGAAAAGAAATAAAGAGAAAAGTGGGAAAAAAAAGTGACCAATCAAAGCATAACAAGAGTCAAGCTAGGGTTTATGCTTTTAAGGTATTAGTTGTTAACTTGGATAAATTTGATTAGTGGAAAGTTTTAATCTCTTATCACCTAGTAATTAGTAATTTTATGGCACAAATTTCAAAGCAAAAGAGAGAAGAAAGGGAAGAAAAATTCGGCCAAGGGAAGAGAAAAAGGAAGAAGAAAATCGGCCAAGAAGAAAAGAGAAAAGAAAGGGAAAATTCGGCCAAGAGAAAAAAGAAAAGAAAGAAGAAAATTCAGCCAAGAAGAAAGAAAAGAAAGAAAGGAATTCGGCCATGAGAAAGATAAGAAAGCAAGAAAATAAGTAAAATGTTTGGGTAAAATTGAACTAAAGTTCAATTGGTCAAAAGACTAAAAAAAAAATAGTAGAATTAGTTAGTCAAAATTAAACACTATTATAAACTAATGGTCCAATGAAATTAATCCAAATTTACTACTTAGGTGTCCCACTTAATAATGAAAGAATCTTATGTAATTAACCTAATTAACTTAAGAAATCTTCCAACTAATAAATTAAGGATTAACTCTAATCTCCAAATAAAAGAGTTTTCTCTTTTAAGTACATTTTAGGTTTTCTTTTTCTTTTTCTTTTCTCTATTATTATTATTATTATTTTATTCTACTAATGGACATACATGAATTAAATAGTTTTGTATGAATTTCTAGGGTGTCACATTATGTTACTTGACAGATCAATTATCAAACTTATTCTCCAACAAGTATCCACATATTAACTTAGGTGTCACTGATATCCACCATGTTATACTAGAGATACTTTCGGCAAGTGCACCTATGGTTCCTATAATATAGTGTACGTGAATACCGAGTGTCGTCCCACAGAGACTACGGGTACTAATAATCACACTCTTTTTATTAACTAACCTGAACAATGGATGGTGACTTTAGACTAAATATAACTATATAAACTAAGTAAAACCAAGTAATGAACAAACAAGGATGAATAACAAGAGGAATCAATAATTATTGAAAGTGAGATTTAGATTTGGAATTCCCCTAATTCTTCCCTGTTTAGGATTGATTCTTGATTAATGAACAACTCTCTGATTGTTTAAACCTTAGAATCCTCTAATTAGGTTATAATCTTTCTCAAGAAATATAGCTACTATCCTCTGGTTGATTAATTAGAATTTGTTCTCACCCAATAGGATGACTTAGTTTTTATGGATTTTATTGATGTGATTAGATTTGAATCTAACCTAGAAAAACCTATGGCATCCTATCTCTAGTGATTCATGTAGGTTTCTTTATTTGTGAAGTGATCTGTTCAAATAGGCAATTTCTCAATTTACCTAATTGAAATTATCAATTGAATCAAGGGTCGTGCACAAAACCCAATTCAACTAGTAATAAATTCACAAGGAAATCCAAACAAAGAAGGTTTTATTCATGAATCAATGAAATAAATTTGTAACAAAAGAATTAGAGTTCAACCTACCTAGATCCTAAGCAAATTAGTTCAAAACTACGAAAAAAAAAATCTAATAAACAACAAAGTGGAAATAAAAAAAATCATTATCATGAGATGCTTATGGTTTTCCCTTTGTTGTTGCAGAGATTTCCTCATTTATTGTTGCAATTCTCCTTGTCAATGCTCTTGAGTTGCTCTTACTCTAAGAATCTAATGTACTAAATGTGAACGTGTGTGTTTAGGGTTGAAACACTCGATATATAGAATCCTTTCTAGTTGATAAGTGATAAATAAGCTAATATTCTTGTATACCTTATTATGAATTTTTGGTACATTTTTAGTAGAATTATAGTAATTTTGGCTTCAAATGACTTGTTTTCCAACAATTAGGGTTTTTCCCCGAAATTAGGGTTTTAAAGCTAAGTTGTTGTTTTGAGCAATTTAATACACAATTCTTTTGTACATTTACAAATTCACCATACTTAATCTCAATTTGGATCAATTGAAGTCAAAGTGGATCAAAATTAGGGTGGAATCAAAGTGATTAAGTGGATTGAGCAAATTGGAGAATTATTGGAAAATTAATTGTGCAAAATTTGGGAAATTGGAAAACTCAGCAAAAATGCGTGGAAATGCATGAAAATGGACCAGAATATGTGGAGTGACAACCCAAAAAAATTTGGCACAAGTGGGCCCAAAATTGGGATCTGTAGATCAACTATCTGCAGATCGCACTCGTGGATTGCTGCCGACTTCCAATTTTCAACTGCTTCAACTTACTTCATCCTCCAGTTGTTTTTGAAGACTTTTCAGTGGAAGACAAGGTTTTGCAAGTTGTAGATTTCATTGGGAACACAAATGAAGACTTTTGTGCAATTTTAGAATCCCAAGAAGGATCTTCATCATTCCCAAGTATTGAATGTATTTGCTAGTTGAAAAATGACTCATAAGAATTTTGTCTATAAATAGAAGTCATCTGTAAAGAGTTGAGTGCATGCCAAGTTAGAGAGTTTGCAGAGAATTGCTAGAATTCTCTTAGTTCATAATAGAGATATTGTGAGTTTGAGAAAAATTCTTGTCCAAACACTCTTGTAGCAACTCTTGTGGAATGAATACAAGTTCTTGAAGCCATTCATCAATTGAATAAGCTTTCTTTAACTTTGTATTTTTTATTTATATTGATTGCTATGGCTAGTTGTCTTCAAATCACATGTTTTGATTTAGAAGCAACTATGTTGAGCTAAATTCTAGTTGTCTTCAAATCACATGTTTTGATTTAGAAGCAGCTATGTTGAGCTAAATTCTTACTTCTAGGATTTTGATGAAACTAATGAATCCATATTAAGTCTCGTAGTTGATTATACTTGCCACTTCTTGCCTTTGTTTCTTCATTTATTCAAGTTTTAGCCTTTGTATATGAAAGGCCATCACATGCAAAGCATCTTAGTTGTTAAGTTCAATTAAGTTTGTTCTTAATAATGGAAAATGAATACTTGAGCTTAAGTATTAATACATGGAAATAGTGTTATGCTTAAGAGGACTTAATGAAGCAATTCATGCATATAACTCAGTTTTATCATGGTAATAGGTAAGTTGAATCAATTCATTGTGAAAACAATTTTTGATACAAATGGAATTGCATTCCTAAACAAGTCAAGTTCATGTTGGCAAGTTATTGATCTCTGCATCTTAATATCGATTATTAGTGGATTCATTACCCTAGAACTTGTTTCATACTTGTTTCTCTACAAGAATTCTTGCATATTTACAAGTTTTTCTTTCTAGTTACATTCTAAACAATCATACTCACTCAATTAATCGTTGCTTAAATAATAAAGCAAGTGATAAAACTCTAGTAATTGCTTTTAGTTGGTTCCTTGTGATATTCGACCCTAATTTCCTATGCTATAACAATCCGTATACTTGCAGTATAGTTGGAAGATTAGGTTTTATTACTTGACTTTTGTATGCATATTGCTTTAATTTCCTACACCTAATCCACACGACGTCACTAGTCTAAAATTACAAGAAAGACACTTAAAAATAGATTCTTAAGAGGTTGGGTTTAGTTGGCAAAAGTTGTCTTGTGTGTAGAAAAAATTGCAAATTACCCCTATTGTTCTGCACAGGAGTACCAGGTGAGGGAACCAATGTGCTCTTTGACCATTTCCACGAACGAGAACCAGGCACGAGAATGAACACAATGTCTGTTTTACATTTTCCTTCATTCAATCGCGAGGTGCTTCAAGGGAAAGCCTTCTAACCCTTGCTTTTGACTTAAGAACTCAGCTTACTATGTAGTTTTAGCCATCTCCTTTTTTTTTTGGCAAAACCCTGTACACAGGGGAGGGACACCACCCCTAAATTTTATTAAAAAGAAAAAATAATAAATATATATGAGGGGGACAAATACCATACCTCAATTATTACAAGAAAATTCATAAAATATATTGGGAATACATTTCCCTCTACAAGAATTCTATTTTATTCTACGAAAATTAGGAATTGAAGCTTATCTAATCTAAGAGGGCCTCGAGCCTGAGCTGGCAGATCTTCAAATCTTGTCATTTGTATGTTCAACACCAATGTTTGAGACGACATCAGCAACCTAATTA
This sequence comes from Mitragyna speciosa, assembly GCA_024721245.1. NCBI lineage: Eukaryota > Viridiplantae > Streptophyta > Magnoliopsida > Gentianales > Rubiaceae > Mitragyna > Mitragyna speciosa. Next base: position 13,802,266 of record CM045553.1, read on the forward strand.
GCGTCTTGGAAACAATGATACAAATCAATAAAGTAGCGAGCAAATTGAAATAACTGCTGAACTTCCTTATAAATAGACCATAGACAGTGAAAATCCCTTTTAAGAACTTGAATTGAAACCTGCAAATCACTTTCAATTGACAAAAGAGCATAGCCATATTGCAAACAACATTGAACGTCAAATAAAAGTGCTTGGGCCTCTGCTTGAATGCTATTAGCTACACCCAAATTTATTGAAAAAGCCAATAAAACTCTCCCTTACAACCTCTCAAGACATCCTCCGCCACCTGCACGACTCCGATTTATTTTTGGAACATCTATCTATGTTAGCACTCCAAAAAAGTTCATCCAGTTAGTAGCTGGAAAGTTAGCATTTGGAAATTGCAAGCTAAACAAATCCTTCAACTCCATGAAAATGTCATTACACACCACTTTAGGTATTGGCAAAACACCCCCAAAAACTACATTATTTCTTGTTATCCACAACTTCCATCAAATTAACAAGGAAGCCAATTGATGAACAAAGTCCAAAAACTTATTGTTTGTCCTAAAACAGCACCAAGCACCAATAAATGCCTTGATAGAAGAGACCCTGTAATTCAAACCAATCACACACCCGAAAAAGTTCTACACATATTTCTCCAACTCGCCTTCACAAAAGACATGATCTAATGTTTCAACTGTAGGAAACTTGCAGCAAAAATATTTAAATACAACATGAAACCCCAACTTACACATGATGGAATCAACTGGCAATCTATACTTCAACATTCTAAGGATAAAAAATGAAACTTTCAAAGGTTTACCCGGGTGCCAAATTCTACTAAAAATAAATGAATGAACATATGGAGATTGGACAACCATGAAAGTAGATTTTAAAGTGAAGTCACCTGAGTGCGAAGGCTGCCAAATCATCTTGTCTGGGTTCTTTCCATCAGGTGGAGGAAATTCTACAATCCGTGCCACAATCTGCCTAGGAACCCACTAGACTAGTTTTTCAAAGTCCCAGCTTCCATATCTGCAACCATCATATCTTCAAGTCAATCTACTAAGCACTTTAAATCATCATCCACATTAATCCCAATTGGCGATGGAAGGTGCAAAATCGTACAAAAGCACACAAATTTCATAAGTAAATGATTCTTAAACATTATCAACTCAAGGTAAGGAAAAATAGCAATAATTGAACAAAATTCATAAAAATACATAAAAACTAACCCAAAAACCCTAACCTAAACACCCTAATTATCACTCTATTCTGGCACTTATTAGTCACACACTATAGTTGATGAGACTAACTATAACTTACTGTAAGTAAAGGCAATGACAATGTACGTGCTTGTCTATCCATATAAATTATATTCAATCTTGTTAATAATATGACTAGAGATTTTTTAGGATACAACTTATATGGAATAAAATGGATTTTATCATTGTAACCCTTACAATCTCCTATACATAGTTGATATCTATAGACTTTATTAAACGAACAAATATAACAAATAACAAGTATATAAATGATGAAAGAAATACTATACATACGTACATATATATATGTATGTATACATATACAGACACACACACACACACACAAAAGTCATGAACAAGAGAGAAATGCACCCTAAATCGATTCGGTTCTACGACCTACGCTAACAATTACTACTCTTTACACACAACAACAAAATGGTGTAGTAGAATGCAAAAATCAAACCTTAATTGAAATTGTTAATGTATTGCTATTAAATTCTAGTTTAAGTTAGAGATGCCGGTGAAGCATTACTTAGCAGTTTTTTATATTCCTAATAAAGTTTTAAATAAAAGGAGTTCAACTACCCCATATAAATTTTAGAATTTTGAACCAATAGAGAGTTTGGGGATATAAGGCTATCGTCAAATTACTTGAAACCAAGAAAAGAAGGTTTGTTGAAAAAGATATCGAGTGCATTCTCTTAGGTTATGCATAGCATACCAACACCTATAGGTTCATGGTTATATAACCTACTAATTCAATTTTAATAAACATTCGTTATTAAGTCAAGAGTATTTTTAAATAAATTGATGCAAATATATTTCAAAATTAAATGACAATATTTCAAAAAATCTCATCTAACAATTTGTTACAATAGTGAAATTATTGAGATTCAAAAGTGCAAAAGAGAAAACCTAAACATTTTGGTTCCAACTTCTTAATGTTCTTGGTTGAAGGTGCCAGGAAAATTATCAGTAACCAAATTCCATATTGCTTTAATATTGAAGTTGATCCCAAAAGATTTCAAGAAGCAATGAAATGACAAGATACTACATTTTGGGAGGAAGAAGTAAACAAGGAAATGGACTCAATTGTAGAAATAAGACCTAGAGTTTGGTTGATTTACCAACCAATTGGCTGTAAATAGATTTTCAAAATGAAAATAAAAGTAGATGGAAACATTGACAAGTTTAAAGCTAGGTTAATTGTTAAATATTTTACTCAAAAAGAAAGGTGCTGATTGTTTCGATTCCTAGTGTTCATTGGCAAGAATAGCCACAATCAGGGTGTTTGTACTTTCTTTTATATATAATTTTGCAATTCATTAAATGGATATCAAAATGAAATTCTTAAATGGTTTAAAACAAATACCTACACAATGGCACCAAAAATTTGGTAAGTGTCAACATTGGATCGCTTGGCACAAGTTGTGTTTTTCCCTTCTGTAGAAAGAGGACTTGGTTCTTGCTCGTTAAGGGAGACATATGTGACGTTTTCAGTTAAGTTATGGTGGAACTTGCAAACTTAACATTCTCTTTGGGCATCATTTATGACTACCAAAACATTGTATCCAAACTTACCTTCAACTTGCTCACAAGACTTTCTTTCGTTCCCTAGTCCCTTGTTGGTCCTTTAACCTTCCATTCCCAGCAATTCTTGTGATACTATTGCATGTAGGGATGCTAGTTTAACTTGCCAAGTCAAGGCCCCAATCCTTTCCGAGAATTGGTTTACAAAAGCTTCTAGTTTCTCACCTAGAATCCAAGCTTTCTTCAAGTTTTTCCTACCTTGTTTTTAGGTTATCTCTTTTCATTTGTTGTTCCTTCACTCCTGGTTTTTCTCTTGATTTTTCTTCACTTTTCTTCACTTATCCACGGCCATATTCTGCAAGTAACATCATGACCAGCCTGCTTCATTACTTACTCTCTAAAATCATGCCATCCTCATGCTTAAACTTTTCAATCTCAATCTCAAAGCTCAAGCTGGTTTTCCTCTTGTTTCTTTCTTTCTTTTTATTTTGTTTTCTTAGCTTAATAATGTAACTATGGAGTGACTTGAGTCATCAATTGTATCACCATCAACATCTTACAATTTGGATTGCTTATGCATGCATTTTCCACCCATTTTCTAGTGTTAACCTTGAGCTAAATCCTTCCATTACTTTTAAAGCTTCAGCTGGCCCTTTTTTCTCCATTTTCTTTCTTTTTGTTTTATTCCTTATAACTTAATTGGTTAAATTATTTGGTGCTTAAAGCGATCAAAGTATAATTTTGCAAGTTTTCACATTCCTCCCTCTTTAAAAGAATTTTGTCCTGAAATTCCTAGCTGAATTTGTCTACCCATGACATTGCTATAGCACTTTTAGCAGGAAAATTTCCTTATTTCTCAATAGAGAAAATTACAGTTTTGGTACCAAATGTTTGGGATATTGGCAGTTTCAGTCGCTAAAGTTTGGACAAAAGCAAATCTAGTACCAAATGTTTCAATTTTTTGGTATGTTTAGTTCTATTGACCAGTTTTACAAAAATCTTATCAGAATCTAGTCAAGTGATACTCACATGCCGGTTATAAATTTCCAAAAAGATTTAGATTAAAGAAGAAAATTTTGAATTGTCATAATTTATAGTTAAAGGCACTAATTTGAGTTCATAAATGATAAATAAGTAGATAAAACTGAAAAAATTCTGTCCGGCTAGCGCATTCGCGTGTGCGCCTTTGATTATAAACTATGGCAATTAATTTTTTTTCTTTTTTTAGTTCTTTTTGAAAACTTTTATAATCATCACGTGAGTTTCATGTGACCAGATTTTGATAAGATTTTGAGAAAAATAGTCAATCGGACTAAATATGCTAAAAAATTGAAACATTTGGTACAAGATTTTCTTTTGTCTAAACTTTAAGGATTGAAACTGCCGATGCCCTAAATATTTGATACCAAAACTGCAATTTTCTCTTTCTCATTACTTGGACCTCTCGTTTTTCTATTTGATAGGAGCGAAATTAGGGTAACAAAATATACCAAATAGTCTCAGCTAAATCACACAAACAATCAACTTATAAAACCTAATTACTCTGTGTACTACGAGTGCATAGATCGTATCAAGTATAAGGCAACAGGGTTGATCCCACAAGAAAAGGTTATAGATGTACTAAGGCTTTATTGCTCATTTTATTATCTAAACAATCAAAATAAACATAAAAATAGAAAATTGACAAAGCATTAAATAAAACAATCTACTCTATAGAATAACAATATTGGAGAAAATTCACAATCTTAGAACTTTAGGGAATAGAGTTAACTAATGACCATATATATGAATGAAGGGATTAACTCATGCTATTGGTTCTTGTCTTGTTTAGGTTCCAATCCCAACTATACCTAACTTTCACTCTCACGAGAGTTAATGTAGACACCAAATTTTGACACACCATTTATTTTCAAACATTGGAGGACATATTTGCATTTTTGGGTCAAATTTTAATTGTTTAATAATTTGGGGGGGCAAAATAGTAATTTTATCTGTAAATATTTTTATATCAGCTTTTGGGGGTTTTTTAAATTCATATTTTTACTTTTACGTGAATTTGTTAATTTCTTATGATTTTTTGGATTTAATTGGTATTCTTTATATTTTTACCAGCACAAGGGCAAAATGGTAATTTCGCATCGCGAACACCATTTTAGCTTATTCCAGGTCCCAAATTTATTTTCTAATTCTTTAAGCATGTTTTTAAATTTTCTTTATTTTTTGGGAGACGATTGCTATTTTTTCTGTAAATACTACGTTCGAGGGCAAAATCGTCATTTTACAGTCTAAATTCATTTTTTGTCAAATTTTGAGTAAAAAATGCATTTTCTAGTGTTTTAAGCTTATTTTTAATTTTGGTAATTTTTTGATGTCAATAGCTATTTTTCTATGAATTTTCGTCATTCGAGGGCAAAATTGTCATTTCACATTCCAAACTCATTTTTCACCAATTTTTGGGTCCCTAATTCATTTTTAAGTTTTTAAGCACGTTTCTGATTTTTTCTAACTGTTTTTTTCAGGGGTGAATTTTTATTCATGAATTTATTATTTACATTTTTCTTAATTCTTTCTTTTTTTGTGAGAAAACACAGATTTTTAATTTTTTTAAGGGTAAGGTTATAATTTTGATAGTCAGGGGCGTTTTGTTCTTTTAACCATTTCTTGGAGGTTAAGTCTTTGGTTCACTATAAATACCCCCCACTTGGGGATTTTTAAAAACAAGGATAGAAAATAAAAAATCTAGGGAGAGTTTTTTTTTTAGTTCTTTTTTTTGGTTTTTAGTTTTCTACATTTCACCAAGAACACACACTTTTTTCTACACGCATCTTCAAATTTTTACACAAGAACACCAAGAACACACACCATACATCTTCAAATCTTCACACAAGAACACCAAGAACACACACCACACATCTTCAAATTTTCACACATACACCAAAAACACACACCAGATTCACAATACACACACAGGACACTCACTTCACAGAAATAAACACACGCAATGCACACAATTGCACACGTATTACTCACACGTAAACTTACACTTTCAGACAATCACACAACACATACAATTCACACTCATACACACAGTCACAAACACACACACCAGTCACGTAATTCTCACACACAGACAACAATCACACAACACACACATTCAACCACGCAATTCACACATAGTCACCCACACCGACATACACCAAAAACACACACTAGATTCACACACTCAGGCACAATCTCACACAAAGCATACTACAAAACCATTCCAGCAAAACTTACTACTTCACACATTCCCACAATTGTCACACACCAAATCACGTAGTTCACACACTTAGTCACTGTTACACACACAACCCCACACATTGATTCATACAGAGACACACACTATCACACACCAACACACACAATCACACACGGCTCACACATTATTCTTGCACACACAGTTATACCCAAACACAGTCTCACAAACAATTTCACACATTCTGCATACACATTCCAGCACACAGTCCACAAATTTACACGCATTGTACACACAGAAAAACACACACACTGACACACGAACACCCACAACATACAGTTTACACACACTACACACACTGCATACAGAATTTATACAACACAACCACAACACACACAGATAATACATACACCAGCTCAGAGCAGAAACACAAAAACACCTCACTAAGGCACACATTTCACACAATCATGAACGCCCATTCATACAGTTCCACAATCAGACACACATGATCTCACACACTGGTTCACACGAGTCACACACACGCATTCATTCATACCCAATCCTTTCCATCATCACTACTAAACCACAATCCAAGCCACCAAAAACACAAACCTGTAAGCCCAATCTTCACAGCCCCCCATCATCTTCACAGAAAACTGGACACAATTAGATTCACACATCATGATACATATTCACACATAATTGCATACAAACCACACGCACACCACAGTATAATTGCACACACGCCCCTGATCAGTCAACCACCCGAACCATAGCCACTGCCTTGGCAACCATCAACCAGCAACTTCAACTCAAACGCATACCTCAACTCCCCCTACAACCATCACAGTCAGTTGAAGTTACCAAATTACAATTCAATTTGCCCGTTGAACCACCATCTTCATCACAGGTTCACCATCAACCAAATCACAGCAACAATTCATTCCACAAAACCAAAAATTAGCCATTTGCAACACATCAAGACGTCAAATCCCACAATTTTATACAAACAATTCAATCAGCAGACAACCGCCCAATTTGGCAGTTTGACAGCCACCAATTTCCACTGTCTCCACCTCCGATCAACTACAAATTGGCAACCAAAATTCACCTCATCGCCAACAATTGCCACTCACTAGCTAGCCCCAATTCAGTCCAAGGGACCGTGATTGTCAAAACCCAAAAGATGGCAATGCCACCCATTGCCCAGGGCATCTTTCAATCGCTTCACGGTCCCTTGAACCCAGGTAAAGCTCTCATTCCCTTTCTTTTTTTTCCTTTGCCTATTGTCTGTCAGAAATTTTGAGATTTTGATTTTGAAAATGAATTTAGAGGTTGAGGGGTTAATAATCAGAGAGGAAAGGAGCTTGGGGAGGTCCAGTTCTAGCGTTTTTTGTGAAGAAGCTGGAGAAAAAGAGAGAGGGTAATTAGAGAAGTATAGAAAGGGGTAGCTGGAGAACGGAAAGAGCAGAGAAATAGAGAATTTAGAGCTGAAGGTAGAAAGATCAGAGAACAACTAGAGAAAGAGGAGGAGCGTTCGGGGAGAAGAAACCAGGACGAGAGAGAGAGAGAGAGAGAGAGAGAGAGAGAGAGAGAGAGAGAGTGAGATGGAGAAGAGCTGGAACGAGAGGGGGTAATCGGAGAAGTGAAAGAAAATGAAACAGAGCGAATAGAGATCAGAGGGAGAGGAGAGAAAAAAGACGCGTGAGAGAAGAAGAAAGGAGAGAAAAACAGAGGAAAGGAAAATCTGGGAAGAAGAGAGAATAGGGACGAGAGAGAAGAATTGGGGAAAACGAAAATGTGAGAATTTAGAATTTTGGGTGTGTTTTATTTTTTTGTGTTTTCTATTTTTTTGTCTGATTTTAGATAATAATTTTTAGGGAATTAGTTTATGACAATTTCTAGGGAATTAGTTTACTTTATTTACCTAATTTAGTTTTCTTGTTTATTCAGTTGTTTATAGTTTGTTTTAATTTAATCAAACTTAATTTTTGATTAACTTTGGTCAATTAGGTTAATTTAATTAATTTAGTTTTAGACTTCCTAACAGTTTTCTTAATTGTATTAGTATAATTAATTGTTATTAATATAATTAGGCTTCTAACCTTGAATTTGGAAATTTTCCTATGTTGCCATTAGCATGTCCAAGAGACCTTCTTTTATGCAATTAAGTCCTTAATAACTGCATATTGACCCCCTAAATTGCATGTAATTTCAATTAAGGTCCTAAATAATTACAATTATGCCCTTTAAATTGCTTGAATTTACTATTTTGGCCCTTGATTTGCTCTACCTTCTAATTTTGCCCCCCCCCCCTAATTTGCTATAATTTAGATTTCCCCAACTTGTTAGTGTTTGGAATTTTACTTTTTATTATTTTAAATAGTGGTACCTTAACGCGTGTGTTCATTTTGATTAGTATTAGTACCGGGTCTTCAAAGAGGTATCCTCGATCTCTCATTATTTTTCCTTTATGTGCTCCTAACAGTGCTCTAATGTGATATTTTATGCATTTTTTTATGCATTTCTTATTTTATGCACTTTTTGCGTATTTATTTATTTTGTGTTATTTAATTTTAAATTTTATTATTTTTGACGAAAAATGTAATATTCTTGTATTTAGCTAGTCAATGTAATAGTTAGATTATTTTTCTCATATTTTAGCAAAAATTTACGTAATTAGATAGAAAGTGTAATAGTTAGGGCATTTTTAATTTCCCTCCTTAAATTGTAAATTAAGCCCCCAATGTAATAGTTAGGGTTTACGTGCTTTCGTGTGCTTATGTGCTTACTCGTTTTACTGCTTTTAATTAAGATTTTTGCATCTAGAATAGCATGATTACGTGTTATGTGCTCCTATGTGATCTTGTATGTCTTTATCTGTCTATTTGCTTTGATTCATATTTTACTATTTTAATTCATGCTTTTGTCAACTTTATTGTTTCGTCACCACACTAGTCCAACGCTAGTTGTGGATTTATCGCTCTCCCTGTTGGTCCAACGCTAGTGGAGAATTTCTAGAAAGGGCTAGTCCAACGCTAGACCCTTAGGGCATTTTAGTGTTAGGTGCACTTGTGTGCATTTTTACATCTCATTTCAAACACTTTTAGTTTTTCTTTCCATTTGGCATGATTTTATTATTATTATTATTATTATTATTATTATTATTATTATTATTATTATTATTATTATTTGACACATTTTTTAAAATGCATGACATCTAGGTTGCATTTCACTTAAACTTCAGGACATTTGTATGATTCAACTAGAAATAGTCGGCTACTCACGTGGGAAGCGGTGGCGTACAGGCCGTTCCCCCCTCCGTGAGTAGAAACATTCAGTCACGAGTTATTAGTCCCCCGTACCCGTCATGTTGCATAGCCACCTTCTTTCTTCACTTACTATATATTATTATTTTCTTTTCTTTTTGCATTACATTTTACATAGATACCCATGACTCCTCAAGGTCTCGATTCGGGTTTCGCAATTAATGCGATAATTCCGACCAAACCTTGACGGAACATTTCGACCCTCCCGATATTCACATTTAGACTTAGGATTTGCATTCATATAGATATATCTAAACGCGATAGAATCTAGGGTTAATTTAGGAAATTTTGATTAAACCTCGCAACTAGCCTCGACTAGGTTGAAAGGGTGCCTTAGGCGCAAGCCTTTGCCTTCCCTTTCTTCAAATGTGACTCTCAGACATTTTTCTCTCGTTTTAATAGACCGGAGTCGAAAAGGGGTTTTAAATGCTTTTTTCTAAAATTTTTATTTTTGTTTTGTTAAACGATTTTTTGGGTGACTTGGTACACCCTAACTCAGTACCAAGTGGCGACTCCATTTTCTAAAATAAAACCCTTTTTCAAAAATTATTTGGCCAAATCTGTCGCACTTTTAGTCCCGACCTTATTTTCTTTTAAAATACCATTTTTCTTAAAATATATTTTTTTACTAAAATTTGATTTTTCTCACACACGCACGGTTTTTCCAAAAACCTTTATTTTCGAAAGGGTCACCGAGACCGGACCGTCTTTTCGGGACGCAACAGTCAACGAACCCACTCCTACCCTTTTGCTCTACGATTTTTAGGACGCGATAGTTAACTATTTGCTCTCTACTAGTTCTTTCCTACTCTCGTGGTAAAGATATTAGTATTGATTCATTAGCCACATGAATTGCCTAATTGACCCACCTAGGAGCACCATTACTCTCATGTGACTTGCAACCTAGACTTAAACTATTCCCTTTTCATTATTATTACCAACTCTTGTTGCATAATAACGACTATCAATTCATAGTTGGTGATCAGGCAACTACAAATCAATACATCCCAAAATAGAGAAAAACAAATACAAGATAACATAGACCCATTACAACCATGTTATATGCATAAACCCATTAGTTTCCTCAAACCCTAGGTTCACAAATCAAACACCCATCGTGGATTTTACATAACAGATAAAAAATTTAATAAATAAATCCATAAGAATTAAGAAAGAGATGAAAATAGAGCAAAGAAAACTTATTCTTTGATTGATGAACAAGGTTCCAATCTCTATTCCGATCCAATCTTGAGTTGTACAAGAGATTCCTCCAACTTGTTGTTCTAGAGAGAGATTTCCTAATCTATGATGGTGATTCTCTCAAAGAGAGAAAATCTCCTTCAGAGAGACTCTCACTATTCTATTCTTTTTCTATTTATGCTATGCTATGCTACTTGATCTACCTTCCTAGGGCTTAAAAATCCCTCTTTTGGTGTTTCTAGCACTCTAAAACTTAAAAAAATATATCGCAGCCTTCCACAAAGAGTACGAGTTATCTTCTTAAAAGATAGCCCCAACGTGCCTGAAATTTTACATCTGCGGCCTGAACTCGCACTCGAACCCACACCATGGATTTAGCCACGGGTTCATTTGCTAACTTATAGATTGTAGCAGTGGCCCAACTGGTAGGTGCACGTTCAACCATGCTTTTGATCAAAAAGTTGGCCAAATTAGCTTTTTCTCAAAATATAAAAGTTATAGTCCTTTGAATTAAATTTTCTAGAGTACAAGAATGAGGTCATTTGGATTTTTGTGCACAAAGATATGGCTAAAAAACCGAGATATAGTTGAAAGAGCATCACCGCACAAGAATGCTTTGGTAATTTGGAAATTTGACATTGCAAATTGAGAATCTAATTTTGATAGATTTATAAGAATTGTAGAGCATTCTCCTAGCTTCAACATACATCATGAATCATCTCACTCTAATATCTCTAGCTCAAGTTATCTCCAAAATATTGAAACATGCCGGTGAAGTTAAACACTTTCCTCACTAATTCTTCTTCTACCATTGTTTCTGCATGCCACATCTTTGGTTTTTTTTTTTTCCACTGCTCATCAACTTCAAATCACTTTTAAATATCATCCTGAGTGCACTTCACTAGATTTGAATTGATGGTCGATGTAGCTAAACCTACAAAACACAATGAATTGCTCATTAAACCACTCAATTGTGCATTTTAGCTACAAAACTCAAGATATGAAGAATTGGACATAAAAATGACCTTAGTTCATATTTGAACCCTAAAAACTAGCCTAAACCAAACAACTAGCACACTAACAAATATGTAAACTAGACACCTATCTCTATTCTTGTCAGTCTTTACTTATATAAGTGGGGCTATTTTATAATCCCAACTTTTCACACTGTGTAATGTGGCGAGGGAGGGTCGGTACTTCCTCTGTCCATTCCCTATGACTTCTTTGCACTCATGGCATGTCCACAGTATTTCATATAATAGAATATTCAATATTCTTAGTACATTGGTTGTTTATTCCCATGTTGTTATGGGCCTTTTCTTGGCTCAATTGTGCCCAATTAAGATGATACATTACTTTAACTTTGAGTTCGCTTGCTAATTTTTGATATAATTCGACTGTCGATCATGAACCTTTCGTATTCTTTACTTGATCGCTTTTATTCTTCACAAGCTTCTATTATTCAAGGTACATATGATGCGAACCAAAAGTCCAAAACTCAAGTCAATGAAGGAATATACATCGTTTCTAAAGCATCTATAAAGTGAAGGCCATTACCAACCCTTAATGGAGGCTTAGAGGCATCAAAGATGGTCAAAAAGGGTTAGAGGAAGAGGTCATCTACGGCAGGAAAGCAGAAAAAGCCACAGCTACTTGCTTAGCTATAAGCTACAAATAGAGAAGGGTGAAACGTGCCGCGGCTCATCAGGTTGTACCCGTAGCACACATAGAGCGGACAATCTGATGGTAGCAGTAGCTGCAAGCCTACCATGGCTTAAGGGTGCAGGCCCAGTTTCACAGTTTTACGAAGTTGATGACTAATAAGACTTGGTAAGGGTTTTTTTCTTGGGTTCTCTTAAGAACTTGTGATTTTTTCGAATGATTTTTTAAATTTCTATCTTATTTCTTGAGTTCTAATTAACAGATTTGGTTAGGGTTTAAAGTTTTCTATTAAATTAGTTTCAATTCTTGGATAAAATTGGGGTTAGTTTGTTCCCTTGACATACAAGACAATCCTTGGGAGGGTTTAATCCTGTGACATGCAAACTCGTGGAAGGTTCTCATTAGGAGATTAATGTGGGGTCTCGAACGTGATCGTATCAATTAGTATCAGAGCTCTCGGGTTCTTGGTATCAGGTTTCGTCAATCCATCTCTTAAATTTTAGTTTCCTAGAGATTGGATATATCTCTTTTTTCTTAATTTTTGCCTCAAATTTCTGCAATTATCTTTTGTGTTTGTCCCTTATTCTTGAATAATACGTGTTTAGGGTTTCTATTCGTGTTGCCTATTGTGTTTTCTTTATCTATTAAGTTCGGGTCACTGTTTCTTTCCTATTTTGTTGTCCTAGTTGATTTCCTACAATTTTTTTGCAAGTTTCTACCACAATCTTGTGTCCTTGTTGCTATCTTCTCTTCATGTTGTCTAGAACTTCAAAAAGCTTGTGTCTTTTGTCTTGAAATCATGTGGGCTGTTGAACTTTGGTGATTTATTGATTAATTCTTGTAAAAAATCATAAATTGGGTTGTGTTAGGGTTGTATTCTCTTTGTAGAATTCTTAGAATTCCAACCTTATTTGAGTTAATACCCTCTCTCAAATTCCTTTGTTACTCTCTTGAATTCAATATGCCTAACGAAGGGGAATCCAAAGCTTTTGACATTAAAGACCTACCTGATACCATAAACACCAGTATTGAACAAGGAATAAGACAAGCAATTGAGGTCATATGTGAGCAAATTGAGCAAAGGAGACACTCTCACTCTAGGTCAAGGAGCAGCCATAGAAGTAGCTGGAGGAGGCAATCAATTGCTGAATCAGAGGATCCTAATGGCAATCAATTACTGAATTAGAGGATCCTAATGGCAATAAAGTGGCTAAAATGAGGCCAAGAAGCAGAGAGCGTGTAGCAACCTTGGAAGCATAAAAATGAAAATTCCTATATTCCAAGGTAGAAGTAGTCCTAAGTTATACCTGGAATAGAAGTGCAAGGTGAAATGGGTGTTTGACTGCTATAACTACTTAGAGGAGAAAAAGATAGAGTTGGTAAGTGGTAGAGTTTTTAGATTATGCAAGTGTGTACTGGGATCAATTAGCTACTACCTAAAAGGAGATGTGGAGAAAGATCTAGTCTACACTTGGGAAGAAATTGTTCTAAATCAATATTTTATGTGTAAGGGTATTTTAGTAATTTTGCATAGTTTGTAAACCTTGAAGACATGCATATAATAGATGTGCCTTACACAGTATTGAGTACGGCTTTATCAAATATCATTCTCTATTTCTCTCTGTCAATATGATATCAGAGCCACATTAACTTAGAAGGGGAAAAAAACTATTTCTCCTCCCTTTGATCCTTTTTTTCTCCTTCTTTTCTTTGCTCTTGTCGATTAAAGATTTAAAATAGTTACCCATTATCTCTTCCTCTTTCTTTTCCTTAGTGCAACACAAATGGTGGTTGTAGGTTATATATAAAGGCACGATCTAAACATGGTCGTGACAGTTTGTTGGGTGCGTACCTAGGGGTAATTCGTACCATATAGAGGGTTGATCGCACAGTCACAATTCCCAACACTGTTCACGGCATTGTTCAAGGGAGGTACTGTTCACTCGCAGTGTTCATCAAAATTGTGGGGCGCAATCAGTTTGATTAGGTACATAGTAGATATTTTGTGATTGTTTGAGAAGGTTGAGAGTAATACTGAGAAGAAAATAGTTACTGAAGTGATCGCATCTTCCTCTAGAATCACAGATAGATTATTAATTGGGAGGGAGAGTTATTTTCAACGGAAACAAATAATTATAAGACATTTGACGAGTTAGGATTTATTGGATCATCTTGCTAAAGATCCGCCTACTAAAAGTGAAGTTGCCTCATGGAAAAAATGGCTAATGGAAGATTACAAACCCTTCAACCAGATTGAAAGGACTTATAGATAACTCAATAGCCATGTTATTTAATTATTGTAGTACAACAAAAGAATTATGGGAGTATGTTGATTTTGTATGCAAGCAAGCAAGACTTATCCCTTATGTGTAACCTGATGCAAAGTGTTTATAGGGCTGATCAAAGGGGAAGATCTCTTTTTGAATATTATAGGGATGTGAAATAAGCTTTTGAAGAGAAAAAAAATAGTGTTTCCTATAACCAATGATGTTAAAGAGATGCAAGAATAGGATGAGTTACAAGAAATGCAATAGTTTCTTGCTTGGGTTAGATTCGAAATATGAGGTTATTCGTACTCAATTACTTGTTGGATAAGAAATTTTATCTACTTTAAGTGATATGTATGCTCGCCTTCTTCGTGTGAATAAGGATTCTATTGTGGATTCTCCAAAGAGAGCTATGTCAAGTGATGCTTCAGCATTGATAGGTGCAACATCAAGGTCTGATAATACTCGAGGAGGTTGGAGTGGTAATAGGGGTGGTAGAGGAGGTGGCCGAGATAGTAGGGACCCATGTTTGCTTGGATTGTGGAGAATCAGGTCATATAAAAAACAATTGAAAGTTGCATGGGAAAGCTTCATAGATACCTGGATAGAGATTTGCTAATGCTGCTACCCAAGAGGGTTTGTTACCTACTCCGACTGCGTTACAATCTAAGCCTCAAATTACTATTTTAGCTGATAAGTATGCTCATCTTATTAGGCTTTCTATTTTCCAACAGTCTACTACATTCTCTACTACTATACTAGTTCAGACCAGTTATCCTACAGCTTGTCTTTCTACTACTCACACAATTGGGTCATTGACTCAGATGCAACTGACCATATAACTGGGAACATACGTACTCTTTCTTCCTTTACCCCTTATACTAGTCCATCTAATGTCACCTTAATAGACGGTTTAGCCACTCTAGTTGTTGAAAATGGTGCAGTTCACCTAATAGATGTTGTATCTTTAAATTCAGTTCTATACTTGCACAAGTTTCCTTCTAATTTATTGTCAGTGAGCAAAATTACCAATTCACTTAATTGTGGTATTTATTTGTTTCCTTCCTATTGTATCTTTCAAAATCTCGAGACGAAGAAAATTATTGGTGCAGGCCGTGAGTCAGGTGGATTATACGTGCTTGACACGCCTTCAGTTATGCCACGGTCAGTTGCATGCACTAGTGTTTGTGATTCGGTTGCTTTTCAACTCTATTGTCATTTTGGTCATCCTTCTCTTCTTACACTACAAAAGTTGTGTCCTAACTTAAATTCTAATGTCCAAGTTGGAATGTGAGTCATCCCAGTTGGCAAAATATCATAGGGTACCTTATATATCTAGGATAAATAAACATGCTGCAGCCCCTCTGAAATTGATAAATTTTGATATTTGGGATACCTGTTCGATTACTTCTAAAGCTGATTTTTGTTATTTTGTTACATTTGTGGATGATTTCTCTCGTGTTACTTGGTTATATTTTATGAAAAGTCATTCTTAATTTTTTTTTTGTATTCACTGCCATTTATGCTGAAATAAAAACACAATTCAATTCTACTATTTGTATTTTGAGAAGTAACAATGCCAAAGAACATTTCTCCTACTGTTTTCTCATTTTTCTTGTCACAACAAGGCATTATTCATCAATCTTCATGTATTATGACCTCTCAGCAAAATGTGGTTGCTGAAAGGAAAAACAGACATCTCTTAGAAATAGCTAGATCTTCTATTTGACATGAAAGTTCCAAATGAATTTTGGACTGATGCAGTTTCTACTGCATGTTTCCTAATTAATCACATGCCCTCGTCTGTCTTGGATAGTAAAATACCTTACTTGACTCTATTTTCCTCTCACATTTTATTTCCTTTATCTCCTTGTATATTTGGTTGCACTTGCTTTGTTCAAAATGTTTGACCTCAAGTTTTCAAATTGGACCCGAATCCTTGAAGTGCATATTTCTTGGTTATTCACATACTCAAAAATGATATTATTGCTTTTCTCCTTCTTTGGGTCGATACTTAGTGTCTGCAGATATTATTTTCTTTGAATCTACTCCTTTTTCAGTTCCTCTCAAGTCCTCTTCTTCTGAGCATGAAGATGAGTTTCTCATTTATAGAGTTGAAACAGTTATACACAAACTGCAGCAACCCCCTTTACAGGTTTGCTCTCATTGTGTAAGGCAAACAACCATGGCACCTACTAGTGAATGAGACTCACTACTTCCACTTGCTGCTTTGTCACAGGATCCTTCACCGCCACAGCCAACTTCTGATACTAGCCTTGACCTTCCTATTGCTTTTAGGAAAGGTAGACTATCATGTACGTTTCTTGTTTCTTCATTTGTGTCTTATCATAATTTATCATCTCATCCTAGTCTTTTGCAGTCTCCCTAGATTCTATCACAAGTTCCCAAATCCATTTCAGAAGCATTGTTTGATCCAGGTTGGAGAGCTGCCATAGATGAAGAAATGAGAACACTTAAGCAAAATCATACATGGGATCTATGCTATTACCCTCTGGGAAGTGGACTATCAATAGCAAATGCGTGTTTGCAGTAAAAATGAATTCAGATGGATCTATAATACAATTAAAAGTTTGCCTCGTTACTAAAGATATACCCAAATTTATGGTGTTGATTATTTAGAGACATTTTTTCCTGTTATCAAACTTACATCTGTTCGCTTATTTATCTCTCTTGCTACTATATATGATTGGCCTTTACACTAGCTTGATGTGAAAAATACTTTCTTGAACAGTGATCTTCATGAGAACGTCTATTTGGATAAATCACCTACTTTGGTTGCCAGGGGAAGTCGTGGAAGGTATGTAAAGTGAAAAAATCTTTGGATGGGTTGAAGCAGTCTCCATGGGCTTGGTTTGGAAGATTCAGTACAGCAGTCACTGAGTTTGGTCTACAAAGAAGTGCTTATGACCATTTAGTCTTTTACAAATAATCCAGTTATGGGTGCATCCTTCTAGTAGTTTATGTTGATGATATCGTAATCACTGGAAGTGATAGTAAGGGAATTAGTGCCCTTAAGAATTTTTTGCACACTCAATTTAAAAAAAGGATCTGGGTATTTTAAAATATTTTCTTGAGATTGAGGTATCTAGAAGTAAGAAAGGAGTCTTTATCTCCTAGAAGAAATACTTTCTAAACTTACTAGCTAAGGCAGGTTATTCTGAAGTTAAACCATGTGATGCTCCTATGATATCTAATGTGAAATTAAGAGACAATGATGATGGAGATGTATTGGATGATCCAGAGAAGTATAGAAGGTCAGTTGGAAAGTAAACTATCTTACAGTAACCTGTTTAGACATTGTATTTGTAGTAAGCGTGGTTAGTCAATCTATGTCATCACCCAAGAGTACTCATTGGGATGCTGTTACTCATATCTTGAAATATTATAAAGGAGTTCCAAGACGTGAAATTCTTTATAAGAATCATCATCATTGCTAGGTTGAGGGGTTTTCAGATACTAATTGGGCAGGGTCTTCAATTAATAAGAGATCTACGACAGGCTAATGTGTATTTGTTGGAGGGAATTTAGTATCATGGAAGAGTAAAAAGCAGAATGTTATAGCTCGGTCAAGTGCAGAATTTGAGTACAGGGCTATGACATAGGTTACACATGAACTTATGTAGATCTATCATCTTCTTGGTGAGATAGGGGTTGGTAGTCCACGTACCATGCAACTATGGTATGACAACCAAGCAGCTCTTCATATTGCCAATAACTTAGTGTTCCATGAAAGGACAAAACATATAGAGGTGGATTGC
This sequence comes from Mitragyna speciosa, assembly GCA_024721245.1. Taxonomy (NCBI): domain Eukaryota; kingdom Viridiplantae; phylum Streptophyta; class Magnoliopsida; order Gentianales; family Rubiaceae; genus Mitragyna; species Mitragyna speciosa. Next base: position 13,820,515 of record CM045553.1, read on the forward strand.
CAATTCATTTGGGAGATGCTTGAACAGGGATTAGTTTGCACTAAACATATTAGGACTGAAGATCAATTAGCAGATCTATTTACTAAGGCTTTTGTTGGGAATTAGGTTACTCTTATTTGTTACTAGTTGGGCATGATATATATATATATCTATGCTCCATCTTGAGGAAGTGTTATGAATCAATATTTTATGTATAAGTATATTTTCGTAATTTTGCATATTATGTAAACCCTAAACATATGTGTATCATAGATGGGCCTTACACGGTATTGTGTATAGCTTTATCAAATATCATTCTCTGTTTTTTTCTCTCAACAGAAATGAAGATGATTATGCAGAGGGGGTTTGTTCCTAGCCACTACTACCGAAAGCTATATCAGAGACTACAACCATTGTCAAAGGGAGTAGGACCACTGATTAGTATTACAAAGACATGGAGATGGCGATGATTCGGGCTAATGTAGTGGAGGATCGTGAGGCTACAATAGCGAGATCTCTAGCCACATTAAATCAAGAGATTCGAGAAATAATGGAGTTTCAATCCTATGTTGAGGTAGAATATTTGGTCCAAAAAGCTAAAAAGGTGGCAAAAGCTACTTAAAGCTAGGAGAAGGAATGGATCGAGCTCATCTTGTGAGAGGTATATTAGGGATCATGATGAGAGGCAAGATAGATCATCCGTTAGGCGAGAGAAAAGAGCTAGCCTAAAGTCTAAGGAAGCTATGAAGCTCAAGGAAGGTATAGTTGAAGGAAAAAGACAATCAAAAGTGTCTACGAGGACTCAGGATATCAAGTTCTTTAGGTACCAAGGATATGGTCATGTGGCTAGCCAATACCCAAGCACTAGAGCCATGATCGTGCTTAATCGTGGAGGTATAGGGAGTACTTCTTCAAGTGATGGGAATATGCCACCATTAGAAGGTGATAGTGATAGTAATGGAATGTTAGACTTATCACCTACGAAGGGAGAGGCATTGATCACAAGGAAAGCACTAGATGAGCTATCTTAGAAGAATGGAGGTGACTTGCAAAGGGAATTCATATTCCAGACGAGGTGCCCCATCAATGACAAGATATGTAGTATTATTTTTGATTCGCGTAGCTACACTAACCTTATTAATTTCTTAGTGGTAGATGAGCTTGGTTTGAAGACGTTGAAACATCCTAAGCCCTATCACTTGCAATAGGTGAGAGATAGTGGTGAATTGAAGGTAACCAAGCAAGTTGAACTGCATTGGACAACATAAGAATAAGGTTATGTCGATATGAATTAAGATCAATAAAATTGGTTTTTCTCTCTTTGCGAGTTTTTGATAGTTCATGGTGATGAGAGCTATTCCTACTATCTTTTCAAGAATGATTTTTATGGGGTTTCTTATACCGTGGGTTTTTATCATCGGTATTTAGTAAGGTCTTGAGTTTTCTTTATTAGTTTGGTTTCAATCAATTTGTTTGGTTGGGGTTAAACTATTCATAGATAAATTAGTCCAATTCTGTAGGAGGTTTTGGATCAGATTGTTGCCTGATCTTCAAGACGATCCTTTGAGGAGATATTTATATGACATACGAAACCAATCCTGATCGCATCAAATGGTATTAGAGCGTGATGTTCACCACGCTACACTACGGGTTCTTTAGGCAAGTATACCTATCGTTTCGGTAGTACAAGTGAGTACCAGATATCGTTCTCATGAGGACTATATGAATACTAGTACTAACACTTTCCCTATTATCTAGCCCACAAAGTCGAAAGATTGAAATAAATGAGTTAAAATAAACTAGCTGCTAGACCTATCTAGCAAACAAGAACAATTGAACAGAGAAAATAGCAATGATCAAAAGTAGGAACTAGATGTGGGATTCCCCTAATTCTTTCCTTATTATGTTTCAATTCCAGATTAATGAATGAATGAATTCAAGTGTTCGGACCGTAGAATCCTATGTTAGGTCGTGATCTCTCTCAAGTATCATACCCCTTATCTCTCTAGTTGATTAATGAGAATCTCTTCTACTATTAAAACCCCAAAGAGATGAAGTTACAATTCAACGATTCTATCCTATGGGTTAGATATGAATCTATCCGGGAAGACTTATGTGGTTCTATCTCTAGCAACCCATGCAAGTCTCATTATTTGTGAAACGATCTATTCAATTAAGTTATTTCTCAATAAACCGAAGTGAAATCAGTGATTAACTCAAAGGTTGCGCGCAAACACCCAATTCAATCAAGCAGTAAATTCACAAATAAACCCAAACAAAGAGAATTTCATTCATTAATCAAGGAAAAAGATCCATAATAAGTGAAATAGGATTCAACCCATCTAGTTCCTAATCTATTTAGTTCATAACTACAGAGAAAATATCAATAAACAACCAAGTGAAAACAGGAGAACTCATTCTCATGAAGCCACCAATTCTTCGCTTGTGTTGCTGTAGAAATTAACCCGTAGTTGCAACTTCTCTCTTCTCCCCGTCCTTGCCTCTTCTCTCTATCTCATATGTTCCCTTGTTGCTTGTTACCCTCGAGAAGACCCACTGTTCTGCTTTTTAAAGTTCTCCTTTGGTCTTCCCATTCACGCCAACTCTATTGCTGAAAAATCGCAAAATCTCATAAGCCAGCCGTGCCCACGTCTGTCCCAGCCGTGCCCACGGCTGGACTGAGCCGTGGCCGCGGCTGGACCCGCAGCTGGTGAGCCGCGGGGAGCTTCAAGTGAGCCGCGGGCGCGGCTCAGCTCGCGGCTGAGACTCCAGACATTCTGATCTCAGCCGCGGCTCAGTCCGCGGCGCGGATACGAGCGCGGTTGAGATCAGAAACATTTCTTTTGCATCCAATTGTGCCTCCAACTATGGTCCAGTAGCTCTAATGACTTTGTAGCTCAAAACCCTTGGACTTTGGTCCATATTTTGGCGTGTTTTACTCCGTTAATCGTCCTCTGTCATCGAATCAACCATCCACACTCCGTCTTTGCAACTTCAATTGATTAAATTCGATGACGAAGCTATCAAAAACCTACAAAATAGCACAAAAACATATGTAGATCACACATTTACATAAATTGGCATAAAAATTTACAAATGAGAAGAAATAGCTAAGAACTTAGAGGAAAATCCATAAAAAACCCTAAAAACCTAGTATAAAAACATACTAAAAACTATTATACTTTAGCACTTATCAGAGTGTGCCAGTTTGTTATTGGGGCGTCCATGGCAATTTGATCGCAAAGTGGTCTATGAAGGATTCAAAAATCAATACCCATTTGTTTTGCATAAAAAAGGCATTACCTCAGTGCCGTTGTCATCACTGGAAGTTGACAAAGATCATGTAAAACTAACTAAGGAGTATGAGGCTAGCAAAGGGAAGAACAAGATAGTGAAGGGACATGTAGAGATGGATGAGCACAAGGGGGAGATAAAATGGATACTATTAACTCTAATTCTTCTCTTCAAAATAATTCTTCCTTGCAGCTTTGTGATGTTCCCCTTGATGGAGACATGATGAAGCAAGGGTCGACGACAAATCTTCCTGAAGAGAAGGGGAATGATGCAAACCAAAAGGCCAAAGCTCAAGTCGATGACGGAATACACATTGTTTCTAAAGCATTGTCACAATGAAGGCCATTACTAACCCCTAATAGAGGGTTAAAGGCATCAAAAATGGAAAAAAAAGGGCTATAGGAAGAGGTCATCTGTGGCTGGGAGGATGACATCCATGGATGGAAAGTGGAAGAAGCCACGGTTGCTCAATAAGGAGTGAGCCACAAATAGAAGAGGGCTAGCCACGCTCGCAACTCACTTAGGGTGCATAATTTGATGGTAGCCACGGCGCAAGCAATGCCATGGCTTGGGATGTACCCTAGTTTTGCAGTTTTATGAATTTTTGGATTTTAACTTAGTTTTTGACTTGTAATAAACTATTTACTTTTTATAATTGTCTTTTAGATTATTTTTGCCTATATAAGGCTAACTTCTATCATTTTTGAGTTCTCTTGAGAATTTGTGATTTCTTCGAATGATTCATTGAAATTCTATCTTATATCCTGAGTTCTAAATAGTGGGTTTGTTTAGGTTTTGAGGTTTTCTATCAAATTAGTTTCAATTCCCGTGTAGAATTGGGGTTAGTTTGTTCCCTTGATACACAAAACGGTCCTTGGGATGGTTAAGTCCTGTGGTTTGCGAATTGGTGAAGGTTTCCGTTAGGAGATTAACGTGGGTCTTGAATGTGATCACATTAACATATCATCAGCGTTAATTTTCCTTTATGGTGGCACATTTATAATTATCTTGCAATTGCATCCTTCAATAGTATCTGGTCAACTACTAGAACTACGCATGCTCATTGTATTTTCAAGTTGTGTTAGTGTCTCTATCATCTTAATTCCTGCTGGTTCCAAAGCATTTTCATGTCCTTAAATTAAGATCTTGGAAAGGATAATTTACAATCAAAATTCATACTTTCTTGTGGCAAGTTAAACCTAAAAAACATGGTTCCCCTAGACTGAATAAATTGATTTTTCTACCTTCTTGCAATTCGACCTTCAATTCTTTCGATTTAGTTGGTGTTATTCAATATGGTGTCCAGGGAATGGGTCCACCACTCTTATTTTATCTTTTTCAGTAGGCAAGAAAGCCAACTATTTTAGGGAACAATTGCATAGTCCTTTACTATTGGTACCTCATCAATCTCCTCCGTAATAATTGGTTAATTAATTAAATAGATTGGGTATCCTTAAGCATTTTCTGGTAAAATTTCTTTATGTCACTTTCTAAAATAGGTGTGATTTTCTCTTTTGCACAAAATTCTAAGATTTGATTCTTCAGACATGTACAACCAAACCACCTTGATTCCAAAGTTTTGCAGTATGCAATATATAGGCAGTTGGTATCTCTTTGGCTATACTACGGATACTTTAAGTAAGTGCACCTATCGTTTCCTATAGTACAGTATATAGCAGTATCGAGTGTCGATTCCACAAAGACTATATGGAGTACTAGTATTAGCTTTCTTTTTATTATCTAACCTACCAAAATGAGCAATAAGCTAACAAAATATAAATTAACCTACTAGAACTAAGTAGCAATTAAGAATAACTAACAAGAAGAAGCAACAATTCTCAAAATGAGATCCAGATGTGGAATTTCCCTAATTCTTCCTTATTAAGGATCAATTTTTGATTCATGAACAATCTTATCTATTTATACACTAAAATCCCTTAGTTAGGCTACAATCTTTCACAAGTATTATAACACCTATCCCTTAGTTAATTAGTCAGAATCTCTTCCCAACTAAAACCACAAGAAGATGCATTAATTCTAGCGAATTTATTGCTTTGGTCAAGTTTTCGTCCCAAAACCCAACATAGGGGAAACCCAATGTGATCCTATCTCTAGCGATTCATTCAACTTTTCTTCATTTTTGAAATGATCTTATTAATTAGGTAATTTCTCAATATGCCCAAATAGAAACCAAAGATTGAATCAAGAGTTGTGCACAAACCCAATTCAATTGAACAAGAAACTCACAAATAAATCTAAACAAAGAAGATTTTCTATTTATAAATCAAAAAAATAAATCCATAATAAGTGAATTAAGGTTCAACCAAATCTAGTCTCTAAGCAATTTAGTACATAAAAATGAAGAAAAACTCAACAAACAACAAAGTAAAACTAAAGGAACTCATTCTCATGAAGCCATCAATCTCCCTTTGTTGTTGTAGAGAATGTCTTCTTGATTGCTACAATCCCCTTGCTAGCCCCCTTGAGTTGATCTTGTTCCTTATTCCACCATCTCTCTCTTTCTCAAAAATGAGAAACCCTAAGACTTCCTGGATGTTGAGAGACTCTCAAAACTACTTAAAGACGAGAAAAAGCCCATAAAAATGCACCTTTTACTGCTAAAAACTTGTAAATATCCGTTATAGAAACTACCCACGTTTTCTCCAATGAAACACCCGCATTTTCTCTCCATAGATGAAGTCGTGGATTTGATTGCTGAGAAACTGCACGAGGATTCTCTTGCGGTTTCTTTCTGACTAGCAACTGCGGCACAAACCGCGTGAGGATTCTCCTACAGTTTCTTCACAGTGCACTTGAAGGCTTTACTCTTTTGATCCAATCTGGGATTGCTTTATTCCACTTTTGTCCATTATCCATGATCAACATCTAATGTTCATCTTTTCGTATTCACTTGATGAATTGATGATGAAACACCTTCACCTACAACGATCATTAACTAAATACAAGTAAATAGCTCAAATGAGCTCAAATAAGCACTTCAACAAAACAACTCGAGGCTAATTTAGAAAATAAACGAATTGACCCAAAATACTTAGTAAAAACTTAAAAAACAAACCTAAATTACTAATTTAGACCCTCTATACTAGTTTATTTAGACTACTATTAGTAGACAATTCATTTTATCATACTACATATAGTTCCATAGAATCAACTAGGAATTTCTATTTTCTCAATTCACATTTCTCAATTTTATAAACCAAGCCTGTAAATATTTGGCATTCGTCTATACAAGTTTTTGTCTATGGCATTCATCAAGTCATGTATCGTGAACAAGTTTGTGGGTTCAAGGTTCATTAGAAATAAAAATCATACCTTCTGCTATCTCAAAATTATTAAGGATGTACTTTTGGTTGATTGCATATACTTGTGCAGGAGTTTTTGACTTATTCTGGAGTCCTCTTGAGTATTCTTGGTGTAACTCTACCTAAGAGTGGAAGAGATTTTCCTTCCTCAAGCAATTTTGAGCATCTACTCATTTAGTAATCAATACCTTCACAACTGAAACACTTGTTTTCTTTCCTCCAAGAATCATTTTTCTTATGATTAGGCTTACCATAGTATTCACACATAATTGCCAAAGGCACTGGGGAACCCATCTTGAAAGCTTTTAGAAGACTTTCTGTGATTTTGTGGGAAGGTTTGTAGAACTTTTTTTTTACAAAAAGTCGATCTTTTATAAGGTGCATTCTCTCTCGATTCTAACTGCGCACTCGGCATTGCTCTTTTGCACGAATGATATATCCTAAGTTGGGCCTTAGCATTTTCTACTCGTTGTGTTCTTCATATACCATATCATATGTATCAAAGTTAACAACAGTTAAGACTTCTTGGATTTCAAAATTCAATCCTTGAAAGAAACCTCTTACATATTTCCTCTCAATAAATAACAAATTTGGACAATTGAATGAAACTGCGCTTCATATTCCGCTAATTTTGTTCCTTGTTTTAAACTCTTCGATTCATCTTCTCTTTTCTCTTATACAATGAAAGGTATATACTATTTATTGAATTCTCTCGTGAAATTAGTCCAAGTCCAAGCAGTACCTGCTCGATCCCATTTATTCCTGATTATGTTCCACCAGGACCTAGCAGCATCTTTAAATTAGAATATCGTGAAGGTAACTTGTCTTTCTTCTGAATACTTCAAAGCGGCAAAAATATTCATCATACTATCTAAACAATTCTTGGATTACTCTGGGCCAGCCTTTTCGGTAAATTTTGGCTGTCCAAACTTTTGAAATCGCTCGAGGGCCACATCTTCATCTATCTCTTTATTATTTGATTGGGTGTTTATAGGGAATTTATCAAGGCCTTGATATGACAAGCCTCTTATCTTTTAAAATACTATGCCATTCGAGTAAAGATTGCCGCCACTTGGGCACCATATATTTCCAACCCTTATAGTTCGCTCAAGTTAATTCTTAGGATTTTCATGTTGCTCAGTCTCATCTTGAGCTCAACAGAATCTATCTCTTGGTTGTCTTTCATGTCCCATCTAAAATATAACAAAACATTCCTAATTAAAGGTGAAAAATAATTAAAAAGGAGTAACTTACATAAAATATGCCAAACAAACTTTATACATATGCTACAAGTTTTTATGACAAGATGTACAAATACACATTAGTTCTATAACACAAGCAAAGTCAGCCTCACATGCTTCTCAGTCAAAAGTAGTTCATTAACTATGATAGAAATAATTTACATATCACCTTTTCTCTTCTCACCATCTTGGAAAGTTTCTAATTTGGTGCTTTTCATCTTGCATCTTAAGCATTTCTTGGCATTGATGCAACATACACTTTCCTTATGGTTAAACTTACAATAGTACCCGTACTTAGGCAGGATAGATGCCAGGCATTCAGCTTTCAAGGTTCTTGTAGATTCTCTATGATTCCAAAATTGAGATTCCATGTATCTTTGCTTATACTTTGGTTCCTTAAGAGGTTTGTCCCTTTGAAACTTTAACCTATCACTTGGTCCAATACTAACAATCTCGATATTTGTATTAGGTATATCTATATTACCAAAATTTTGTTCGGCATTTTGAGTCGAAGTTTAACCTTCAGTCCAAAATTCATTAACCAAGGTCGTGGCCTCCTTGGTCATTTCTTATTCCTTATGTTGCCTCTCATGCACCATAGTGTAGATATCAAATTTTGACACACCATTTATTTTCGAACATTGGAAGGGCATGTTTGCACTTTTGGGACAAATTTTAAATTTTCAATAATCTGGGGGGGCAAAATAGTAATTTTACCTGTAAATATTTTTCTATCAGCTTTTGGGGGTTTTAAATTCATATTTTTACTTTTATGTGAATTTGTTAATTTCTTATGATTTTTTTGTATTTAATTGGTATTCTTTATATTTTACCAACACAAGGGCAAAATGGTAATTTTGCCTTACCATTTTAGCTCATTTTTAGTTTTAAATTCATTTTTCTAATTCTTTAAGCATGTTTCTGAATTTTCTTAGATTTTTCAGAGACGATTACTATTTTTTCTGTGAATTTTCATTGCCCAAGGGCAAAATCATCATTTTACAAATTAAATTCATTTTTCACCAATTTTGAGTCAAAAATGCATTTTCTAGTGTTTTAAGCTTATTTGTAATTTTTGATAATTTTTTGAGGATAATAACTATTTTTCTATGAATTTTCATTGTCCGAGGGCAAAATCATCATTTTACAGTTTAAATTCATTTTTCACCAATTTTGACTCAAAAATGAATTTTCTAGTGTTTTAAGCTTATTTTTAATTTTTGGTAATTTTTTGAGGTCAATAGCTATTTTTTTGAAAATTTTCATTGTCCAAGGGTAAAATTGTCATTTTACGAATTAAATTCATTTTTCATCAATTTTTTAGTCATAAATGCATTTTCCAGTGTTTTAAGCTTACTTTTAATTTTTTTTATAATTTTTTGAAGCTAATATCAATTTTTTGTGTATTTTCGTTGTCTAGGGGCACAATCGTCATTTTATACCCCGAGCGCATTTTTATCGAGTTTTGAGCTCTAGTTTTATTTTTGAAATCTATTGTGAATTATTTTTGAAAATTTAGAGATTGTTGTCATATTCTTTGTATTAATTTTTAGTTTTGGGGTTAAAAAATATTTTTTTGTAATAAAATTAGTATTTTCAATATCGGTGGCGTTTTCATTATTTTATAGCATTTTTGGCCAACAAGACAAATGGCCTATAAATACCCTTCTTAATTAGAAGAAAAAAGGAAGAAAAAATTTAGAAAACTCTACAAACACTTTTACTTTTGTGCTTTAAGATCAAACACACACACTTGACACTAAAAAAAAACACACTGAAGCCGCCTTCTTCATCTCGTTGGTACTGTTCATCACCAAAGTTCATCCACTATTCATCAAACTCAGTTATTGTTCATCGTCCAAATTTCATTACCCATCACCAGCTCGTCTTCCAGATTTAAAAGGTAAGGTCTTACTTAATTTTTCTCTTTGCTAATTCAATTTTCTTCTATTTCTCTGTGCAAATCTGGTTGTGTTTAGTTTGTTTGGAATTTTGTTTGAGTTTGTTGGATTGTCCTTCTGTTTTCTTAATTTTTGGGTTTCAATCTTCATCGTCTTCTAAAAACCAGTGAACGTTACCCAACAACAGACCACCAATCCTCCTCTATACCACTACCAGATTACCACCAAAATCCTTGCCAACGCCACAAGACAACTGCCTCCCATCTGTTCCATCACCTGCAGAAACACAAAGAAGAATTCTTCCCCAAGCCTAACCACCAATTATCCCAAGAACCACCTGTCCGTCAGCTCTCAATCCACCAATACCCACGCGCCACCACCAGACCACACCAGAAGCCTTGCCGACCCCCAATTCCTTTAATCTCCAATTCCAACCAACTGATTCTCTCCAACAATGACCAGAACAGAGGCACTAAGCCTCACCAATTCACGAAGATTTCAGGAACTCCACCTGCAACATCATCATCCACAAACCCAATTAACCATACTACCATTTCCACCAATCCTGCCCAGTAAGCCATTACAACCCCCACAGTCACCATCCCAATTTACTGTTACACTACGTCCAGCTCCCCTGCAACTACCATTGCCCACGCAATTATCCCAATTCCACCATCACCCCTACTAACCCAATCAGTCCCAGAACTGCTTCCCTCACCTTGCAAAAATAGCATATAGGAATCGCACAAACGCACAACCAAACAGCACACAAATTCCAGTCACTGACAACACCATCTTTGACCCCCAATTTCCTTTCTCACAATCACCTACTCACCATCAATCGATTTGGGGCATCAACTACTGCCAATTTTTGGGCAGATTAAGGAACGAGAGAAACCGAGAAAAAGAGGGAGTCGTTCGATTCACGGGAGAGGGAGAGTGAAGAATCGACTGAAGGAGTTTGAGGACCTGGATGAAAAAACCTGAAGAGAGCAAGAGGCAGAGCAAAAGAAGAGAGGAACTAGGCAGAGAGAATGAAGAAAAAAGGGGGAAGTCTGAGAGATGAAGACAAAAGAGGAAGTGAGAAATTAGAAGAATAGAGGGGGGGGCGATGAAATCAGAGAGAAGAATAAAAAGCTAGGTAAAGAAAAGAGACTAGAGTGAGACTAGAGAACATAGAGAAAAGAGAAGGAAAAGAGAGAGGGGTGTGGGAAGAACAGAGAAAAACTAGAGAGAAGGGGGAGAGAATCAGAGAACAGGGGAGAGCCAGGCGAGGGAGAAGAACAGAGCAGTGAGAGAGATTGAAAAGAGAAACAAGGGAGGCAAAAGAGAAAGGAAGAAATAGAAAGAAGAAAAGAACAGGAGAATTGGAAAAGAGAAAGAAACGAGAGAATGGAGAAGAAACTAGAGAGGGAGACTGACTGAGAGGAAAAAATAAAATTCAGATAGGTGGGAAATTATTACTATTTTTCATGTCTTAATTTTGGTTATTTAGTTTGGTTAACTTAATAAATTTCCTGATTTTGTTAATTAATTAAATTAGTTAGTGTAATTAATGGAATTAATCTCTACTTAATTTATTTATTGGATTCGGTTAGCATGATTATTGGGTATTTAGTTAGTGGATAATTATTTATAGTTTAGTCCCTAAATTCCTAGGTAAGGTTATGGTGTCATTTGCAAATTTTCAATTTATGCATTTTAATCCCTATGTATTGCAGATTGACCCCCTTTAGGTTTAATCTTTCTCAATCAAGTCTTTATTAATTGCAATTAAGTTCCATTAGTTGCTAGAATTTATGTTTTTGTGGCACACTTGTTAAAATTTATGGTTTTGTCTACTCGATTTACTTTAATTTTGCATCGCTACCCCATTAGATTTATTTGTTTTTATTTTTGCCCCTCAAGTCTTATATAAGTTTATTTTTTTCAGTCCCCTTAGTTGTTAGAATTTACTATTTACCTCCCCAATTTGCGCTAATTTATATTGTTGCCCCTAGACATTGTGTAGATTTTTAATTTTTATCTCAAATTAGTTTAAATTTACTATTTTTGCTCTACTTTTTATTTTTCCCCTCTTGCTATAATTTACATTCTTCTGAATGTGTTAGTATTTCGTATTTTACTCTTTATTTTATTAAATAGTTGTCCCTTTAAGTTGTACGCTCATTTTTAAGCTTTAGTATCGGGTCTCCAAAGAGGTATCCCGACTTCTTGTTAGTTTTCCTCTTTATGTACTCCAATATGCTCTAATGTGATTTTATGCATTATTTTTATTATTATTATTTGTTTATTCCTTATTTTATATACTTGTTGCACATTTACGTAGTTAATATGTTTAATTTTGAATTTTTATTATTTTTGAAAAAATATGATATTTTGTATTTAGCTAGTCAATGTAATAGTCAGGTTATTTTTCTCATATTTTAGTAAAAATTGTGTAATTAGATAGAAAATGTAATAGATAGGGTATTTTTAATTTCTCTCCTTAAATTGTAAATCAAACCCCCCCGGTGTAATAGTTAGGGTTTATTTGCTTTTGCACGGCTTACATGCTTATTTGATTTACCTGTTTTCATTAGGATTTTGCATCTAGATGTTATGCTTATGTGTTATGTGCTCCTATGCGATCTTATATGTTTTTTATGTGTTTAATTTGCTTTTAATTCATGCCTTAAATTCATGATTTATGATATTCCGTCACCACATTAGTCCAACGCTAGTTGTGGCTTCCTTCTTTTCCCGCTAGTCCAACACTAGTGGGATTTTTTTAGAAAGGGCTAGTCCTAATGCTAGACCCTTAGGGACATTTTAGTGTTAGGTACATTCAGTGTGCATTTCTCATCTTATTTAACACACTTTTAGTTTCCTTTCCATTCGGCATGATTTTATTATTATTATTATTATTATTATTATTATTATTATTATTATTATTATTATTATTATTTTGACACATTTTTTAAATGCATGATATCTAGGTTGCATTTCACTTAGACTTTAGGACATTTGTGTGATTCGACTAGAAATAGTCGTCTACTCACGTGGTAAGCGGTGGCGTACAGGCCGTTCCCTCCCTCCGTGAGTAGAAACATTCAGTCACGAGTTATTAGTCTCTTGTACCCGTCATGTTGCATACCCACCTTCTTTCTTCATTTACTATATATTATTATTTTCTTCTTCTTTTTGCATCATATTTTGCATAAAAACTCGTGACTCCCTCGAGGTCTTCAACTCGAATTTCGCAATTAATGCGATAATTCTGACCAAGCCTCGACGGAACATGCCGACCCTCCCGATATTCACATTTAGACTTAGGATTTGCATTCATTTAAATACATCCAAACGTGAATAGAATTTAGGGTTAATTTAGGAAATTTTGATTAAACCTCACAACTAGCCTCGGCTAGGATTAAAAGGGTGCCTTAGGCGCAAGCCTTTGCCGTCCCTTTCTTCAAATGTGACTCCCTGGACCTTTTTCTCTCGTTTTTCATAGACCGAAGTCGAAAAAGGGTTTTAAATTATTTTCTAAAAATTTTACTTTTTGTTTTGTTTAAACAATTTTTTCGGGTGATTTGGTAACACCCTAACTCAGTACCAAGTGGCGACTCCATTTTCTTTAAAATAAAACCCTTTTTCAAAAATCAGTTGGCCAAAACTGTCAGCATTTTTAGTCTCTGGCCTTACTTTCTTTTAAAATGTCATTTTTTTCTAAAAATACATCTTTTAACTAAAAACTTGATTTTTATCACACACGCACCATTTTTCAAAAATCTATCTTTTCAAAAGGGATCTTAGACCGAACTGTCCTTTTCGGGACGCGACAGTCAACGACCCCACCAGCACCCTTTGCTTCACAATTTTTTAGGACGTGACACATAGTTTCCAAATCCCAAATAGTACTTTGTAATTCGGTAACCATTTGTCTCAATTTCTCATTTTTTCAGTAGGCCACTGCATTATCCCTGGACATTAGCTTCTTTTCATCTACCAGGGCCAATGTAATTTGATTCGAGTAGGAGTAGTTCTCTCGACAAGGACATCTGCCATCCCCGTCGTTTGTATGGTCAAAATATTTATATGGTTGTCTAGCATTCTCTTAATATTCAACAACCGGTTTCTTAGTATGACCGAACCCCGATTTTCTCCTTTAGCCATGCTCTACAGCCATAATCATAAATAGGAGTAAATATACTTAGATTCAGTCTCTAAGTTAAAATAAAGAAAGAATTTTCTTCGTATCACCCCTATATTCTTTTCTTCATATCACCCCTATATTCTTTTTCTTTCCCTTATCAAGATGTAACAACATGGTCTTTTGGCTTCTTCAACCTAGCACATGTATTCATCTCTATCCCTCATAGGATAAACATGCATGTGGTCGACCAATCCCACTTGGTATTCACTAGCTAACTTATTAAAAGTGCGGGATATCTTGAATTATTTTCCCTTTCATAATCTATTACTTTAAATATATGCATATAGAAAGATATATCTAGAGTTATTTCTTAGTATCTAATAAGGGAAAGATTTCACTGTCACACTCCACTGAACTAGACAACATTAGTTTCCAAAATTTTCACTTATAGTTCAACTTATAATTTTAACTGTGAAAGATAATTAAGTCAATTTTTCAAACATATGTACTTAGGTATTCATGTACTAGAATTAGGATCCCGTCAACTAGCAACTTGGGTTGGCTAATCCCAAACTCAAACTAACTCAACCCTAAATCTGTCTTGACATACCTGCTAAACCTTAAACCCTAGGCATAGAATCCAAGTCTAAGCTTTGATAGTGTCTCTAACTAGGGCCTACTCTAAAAACCTTATTAGGAACCTTGCCTAACTCCTGTCAAGTCTCAATCCTAAGCAGTCATATGTCAAAGTTAGAATAAAACACTAGAATTTTACATATACTTTCAAAAACAATTACAACATTCAAGCCATCTAGACCACAAAATACATTTACCTATTTGGCAAAGCTAAGCAAAAGAAAACTCTTCCTCGCACTTCTTGCCCTTTTCCTCGTGGTTAAGTACCTGAAGGAAAACAAATTCATACGAAAGAGTGAGCTGAATGCTCAGTGAGTCCTTTTATGAAAATCCTATTTGGAAAAATCTTTGGGGCACCCTTTTAAAAATAGGAAAGTTATTCAAATGGCACACAAGAACAAATATTTAATCATGTAAAGATGTAATCAGGAAAAGATAGAGACTGATCATGTCAAATACTGTTCAGGACTGAGTCAAGCATTGCTCAAAATCATGTCAAATACTGTTCAAGATCAAGATCATGCTCAAAACCGTTCAAGATCGAATCTAAAATATACGCTCAAGGTCCAGTCTAATACTGTCCAATATCATGTTGCCTCATTTATGAGCTTATCACGTCATATCAAATGCCATGACCATGCATATACAATGTATACAAAACCCTATTTTGCACCAATAACATGATATTCCCATGTCTCATAGGTTGGTAAACTTGAACATTACCCACATGTATCTCTCAAACACCCCAAAACTGACAAAACGTCCTTGCAGGTTAAAGAGTGTTGAGAAGCCAAGACAGTTAAAATTTGGATAACTAGGCCCTTTGCTGGCTCGGTCCAAACCTGGTCGTGCTCAAGGCAGGGCCTGAGCCTCCCCGGTATGGCAACCGAGTTCACAGCATGTACAAGTACATTCCAAGGTATATAAACTCTCCCCGGGCCGACAAAGTACACCCATTCATAGCACGCACACAAACACATTAATCATATACACATATAACCATATATTAATGACACATTGAGCATGTTTGAAAACAACTAAATCTTAGCTTTTACATCCATAAATACAAATAAAGTCACATAAACATGTTCATCAAGAAAAGTATAATAAAATGAAAAATTCTTTTATTTTTGGAATTAAAATAATTTAATGGATGCTCACAATAATTCATGTAATTTGAAAAATATCATTCGGATTCAAGTATTAGCAACAAGTCATATAATATGGCAATACAGTTGTTCATAAGAAAATGAGTTTTAAACACTCACTGGCTTATTCCTGAACAATTACAAACTTTTCTCTGACCTATTCCATTTAGAAGTCAAAAGTACCTAATCATTAAGGTAATATAGCTGAATAAACACAGTGTGGTCGACCTAAACATTTAGCGAAATTAGGTGTTTTTCTAGAAACAGTAGGTTTCCAGTTTCTATTCTAACAAGTATAACCCAATCTATACCCAACCAAAAGTTACCAACTTGGTATGGTTGGAAAGACTCAATTTGCGATAACTTCCTAGAGGAACACAACTGTTGATTCGAAGCATAGCCCAACCAAAATTTAGTTACAATTTGAATCAGCATCAATAACTTGAGCTCAGTCATATTTTCAGTCCATTCAAGTGATGATGTTTAGTGCATATCTCTCAAAATATAATTCACATGAACTTGATCTTTATAGAAATAGAAACTAGAATCCCTAAAATTCTCATGAAGAACTCAATTCCATATCTGGATCTTATCATGTTCAAAATTGACTTAAAATTTGGAATCTCATCGAACAAATTTGGAATCTCATCGAACCTACTTGTGCAGAATCAGATCTTTAGTCAATTTCCAAGAATTTTAGTGTTAATTCATGAAGAGTCAGAATATGATTTTTATACCTTAGTAAAGGCCTTAAGTCTAGTTTCTAGAATAATAAACAGCAATCAATTTCGAGTTCTCTACACCATGTTATGGCCATTTTTTTAAGACTGCTCCAAGCTACCTGTACACACGGTTTCACTTGGGTGTAATCGTTCTAGCTATAATTTTCCTTGGTTCTCCTTGAATTTCTACTCCTCAAATTAGTTGATATGATGCTTTCAATGGTTTGTTATGATCTTTTCTCAACTAAAAAACACACACAAATCTCACCTTCAACTTGCTCATTTGCTCACAAGACTTGTGTTAGACCATAAAGGAACCTAAGACAAAGTGAATTAAGTTGTACAAAAACTATATGCAATTATGCTAAGATATTCACCCAATTTAAGCTAAAAAAGTTTTGCCTAAGTGAATTCTCACTTAGCAATAATATTAAGCAAATTTAAAGACAATAAAATAAATTAGAGAAAAAGAGGCACAATTGATTTATAGTACTTTGGTGCCAAACTCAACACCTACATCCACTCCCTAAGTTTCACAATTTGGAATTTCAATCCTCCAATAATTTCTTCAATTTTTGTGAAGCAAACCAACTTGTTCGTGAGGAAGGATCACTCTTGCTATCTCTTCTGGCTCTAGTTGAATCAAAGTCCTCCACTTTACTCACACTAAGCTATATGAGACTAGCCTAGATTTTTACACCGCTCACAACCCCCACACTATATTACAATTAAATGCTTCGACTCACCTAATGAAGAGCTACACTCAAACCCAACAAGTCTACCTATCAAAGAACTATAAGCCCACCCCAAGCAAGAGTATTTTCTCCCAAAATCACTCCAAAATACTTGTAAACTTTGTAGGCAACTATTCTACATCATTTCTATACATCGTGATTTTTATAGGGGTGAAAAAATAGCTAGAAATGGCTTCCAATGGTCAAATTTTCTTTTTACAGAAAATAGCCAGTAGACAATAAATTCAACATCTGAACATCTGTCACTATTCATAAGGACGTCTGCATACATGTTCGTAGTCATTCTATCCGAAACTACTGTTCATCCAGACATCCAATTACTATTCATCTAGATGCGGTTATTGTTTATGCAGGCGCGATTACTATTCATCCGGTACTGTTCATCGAATTACAATTTTTTTGTGATTTCTTCCTCTTTTGATTCCTTTTAATGCCCAAACACTTTTGCTTAAAAGTAGCTCAAATGAACCATTAGTTTACTTCATCATTTGTTTGTTAATCATCAAAACTAGATTAATTAGGACCATAAGGTCTTCAATCTCCTCCTTTTAGATGATGACAAACCAAATGATGAGAAGTGGGGATAAAGAAATTATAAACAGCAAAAAACTCCCTCTTAATATGTGTCTAAGTGATTCATGGTGAATTGCAAGTGTGCAAGAAAATGTGCCTCAACACATCATATTACACTCATCATTTCATATTTTTCTCCCCATTCAGGTATCATCAAAACTAGATTTGTAAGGTGCAAAAAATATGACAATCAATGCTTTCCCTTCACAAATGCACATATAATTTTGGGTATGAAGATACTTTTTGTTTAGAAAACATTTACTCTTCCTAATTGTGAGCATATCATGAAAAAATATATTTTGGTTTAGAAACACAAACTCATTTGTTATCTTCTACCCCTAAATATAAGCATTTTCAAAAGTTTAAACCCTAATACAAAAAAAAAAAATTACTTTTGAATTGCCTTTGAAACACAAACTAGGAGAGACACAAATTTGAAAAAAATTCATATTTCAAAAGACTTATTCTTTCTTTTGCGACTTAGAAAGAATTGAAAAAGTAGTGAAATGGAGCCATTTCAAAAAGTGAGATATTGCTCTCCCAGACCAATATGAATGCAATAATGCAAAACACAATCACATTTCATTATATTTTTCATATTTTCATCAACCATATAAATGCAGCACCTTGTTTCATGATCAACACAGTTTTGGAAAAGTGAAATCTAAAATTTTAAACATTTTTTTCATGAAAATTCAAAATTATCTTTAAAAAGTATAGTGCAAACAATGAAAAACACATAGGCTCCTTCAAAATATGTTGTTGGTCATTCAATTCAACCATATACATAGCACAAGTAAACTTAAATGTAATTTTTGTAAAAATAATAAGAATGAAGTACATTCAATGTGTAAACAAAAAGTGGACATAAATAAATTTTGCTTCCATGATCACTAAAGTCAATTAGTTATACTCAATTCAATAAATGGGTCAAAATAGATTAACAATGCATAATTTGAAAAGTTTAAAATCATCTAAGTATATATTGAAAAAAAGTCACTTGTTTTGAACAAAATTCTAAGAAATTCAATTTTCTCCAATTATCACATACTCATGTATGTTCTTCATTTATTACAAAAACATATAAGTACACATAACTATATATATATATATATATGACACTCAATTCATCAATGTTGATATTCTCAAATTTTCACAAAATCACCAATCACCATATAAAAATCATTCATCATATAATCCATATAGACAACTTATGAAGATAACCAATACTTTTACCCTTTAGTAATTGTTGCCTATGCTCTTCCTTGGCTTTCTTGTGGTGATTTTTCAAACCTACAAAATCAAGTTGCTTTTGGCACCTATATCTTTTTGGGTCCATAAGAGTTAGTACTACATTTCTTTGGCTTTTGTCCCTAATTTGATATTCTTTTTAACATAGCATTCTTGATGCATGTGGCCATGTTGATGACAAAACTAAGTAATATTGAGATTTTTAACAAAAGTAGGTTTAATAAAATAAATCCCATCTTCTCCAAAGGTGATGAAATTTTTGGGAACAAAACCCTTTTTCTTTTCAAAAACTCTTTGCTTTTCACTTTCAAGAAGATTTCCAAGCTCATCAATCCTCTTTCTCTATAAAAGTTGTTCTTCTTTGATTTCTCATAAAATTTGGACTTATCATCCAATTTTCTATTTAAATCATTCGTTTTGTAAAAGAAAAATCAATTTTGCATTTCAAAACTTCATTTTTGTCTTTCAAAGTATTGTTTTCTAGAAAAAGTATTGAAATTTCTTTCAACAAGGAACTAATTTTGACTACTAATTCATCATTTTTAGCAAAAGATTTTTTCAAATTATCATATAATTTTTAGATAAAATTATCAAACTCATATGTACTACAATTGTCATCATCACAATCATTATTATCATCGTTATGAGAAGAGTGGCTAGTTGATACCTCATTGTCTCCAATGGCCATGAGGGCCATTTTTTCTGTTCTACAAACTGTATCATCAACGTCTCCATTTGAATTGCAATCATCCCATATAGTATGGAGATTATTGAAGACTTGTTCTTTGTTTTCTGTAGCTTCCTGCATTTGTGCAATTCCTTGTAATGTTTCTAATACTCATTATACCAAGTAAAAGGGAAGTAATTATCTCAAGATTAAAACTAGTTTAATAAAATTTCATTGCCTTACAAAATTTTACAAGAAAATGATCCATATAGTCAATCAAAGTACTGCACATGTCTATGATTATTTTCATTTTTTTCACTTGAGGGAGTATTATTTAGCAAACTAATTGCTAAAAAATGAGAATATCTTTTGATGCGAAAATCGACATTGGCCGATGAAGGTTCCCGATTACTCAACACCTCAATATAAAGCAAGCAGCAAAAACCATATTTGAGAAGTAAAATTGCCTTTTTACGCAAAGAGCGACATTGGTCGATGAAGATCCCTAGTTATTCAACAATTTACTCACTCAAATTGCTATGCATTACTCATAATTCATGTATTGTTTTACTGTGAAGGTCGACATTTTTTAGATGAAGACCTCCAGATTACTAAGCACAAAAACCATTGGAGTAGAAAAAAACTACTTCATTCTTTTTCATTTTTGTAATATAAATATCCCTAATTGCAAGTATTAAACGATAGATTACATGCTTGAACTAATTGACCATACTCATCATTTAACACTGTAAAATCAAGTAAAGAAAAGAAATTTAAAATCAAACATGTCAAATCAAGATATAATTACAACCATTTTACAAGGTACACTTCCTTAAAAACAATATACTTCCTTAAAAAAAAACTCCTAATCACATAATAACTATTTCTTCATATATTTGTGGAAATCATTAAACCAAAGTTGCATAAATTACTTCAAAAAGTAAAGGAATTCCACAAGTGTATGCATGAAAACACTGTTAAAGAAGCAAATTTGCAAATATTTTGGCCATGTTTTACCAAAACAATATCTTGACACAATTTTACTCCGAATCCCAACCAAACATACTCTTATACCTTTCCCTCCACACTTAGAATGATACATTTGTCCTTAATGTGTAAAGGAAGAGTTAAGAATACAATATGAAACACGAAAACTCCCCTTGCTTGGTTTGAGAATCCAAAGGTTGATATTGTTTATGTCCTTGAAGTTCATTGGCCTTGACAAGTCTTTCTTTGCAATGCTTCATCCAATTCCACATTTGGTCCACACTTTGCTCATTGTCCTTGCTTCAAAACTTAGAAAAAACTCAAAAGCTATGTTAAAGCATGTTTTAATCACAAATAAGCTCAAAAAGTAACATAGCATGTGTCGAAGTGTTTGCTTTCCCTCACACTTAGTTTATGCAATATGACTCCAAGGGGGTGAAATTTTGAAAGACAAATAAGATGAGCAAATATATTATGTATTGATGAAGTAAAATGCTAAAGAAACTTGGTCAAAGTTGCTTCATATAAAAAATCAACCACTGACGCCATGTATTCAAAATTACAAATTAAATTTAAACTATAAGCATGCAAGATTGGAACATGTTAAAATGTTAATTTGATTGTTCAAAACATGTATACAAACCAAGAAACACATGTTGCAACTGAACCAATTGAAAAACAATGAAAATGAACATGAAAAACCACTTTGAACAGTGATCTGCAGATGTTTATCTGCGTATCACTAAGCCTGTCAGCGTATCTCTGTACAGTGTATCACGCGGAGCTCCTAGAAGTTGATACGCGGCAACGATACGCGGATGGCATCTGCGTATCTCAGCCGCATATCACTTCCTGTAACAAGCAGTGATTTTCTTTTTCTACAAGTTGCTGTTCCGTTGGTTCTTTTCTTTTTCTACAGCACTTTCAGCTTTAAATTTAACATGTTTTTGAACACTTTAACACTAGGAATAAGTTTGAATCATACAAGTACACATGTGCAAACACAACTTTCTCAAGTTTTGCATCAAATGTATACATCAAGCATAAATAGAGCATGAATCCTCAAGTTGCATAACTTGCAAAAGTTGAATGTACATTCCAAACCAATAATGCACACATGTTTCTTTGAGCATATTAAACACAAAATCAAGGCCAAATAACATATAATCTCTATGAATCACCAAATGACCTTTTTTCTCAAGAAGCTCATCAATCATGAATAGTAACTTTCATCACTTCTAACTTCTAAAACACATCATATAGCATATAATATTCATATTTAACATTCTTATTAGCATGAAACGTTAAAGAAGAAGGGCTTTAAGAGTCAAACTCATGATTGTAACCTCTTGAATCAAACTTGATCATCCAATTTCAATTTGCATTCCTACAAAACAAATAACCTAAACACACTTCAAACTACTTAATAAATAATAATACAAACTAAAGTTGCACAAAAATATTAATAAACGTTGGGTTGCCTCCCAACAAGCACTTCATTTATAGTCTAGAGCTAGACTATTTTTCAACCACATCACGTGATTGAAGTGTCCCACAAAGGATGTAATACACCTTTAGTACTTTGTTGATTGAGCAAGTAGAGGTGCATCCCTTGCCTCGAAACAAGTGCTCCAATGTTCATAAACCATTGTGCAATTATACCTATGACAAAAGAAAACTTTAAATGAATTTCATAGCCATGATTGGCTATGTATTTCTCTTTTGTTAATATCTCTTCAATACCAAGAAAATCAATATCACAAGTGAAAGGAAAATGATTATTCACATTAAACTCCTCATGTTATACCTTTGAATTTTCACTTTCTTCATCAAGAACAAGTTCATTCATGTGTTCAAAAGTAGATGACACAACTAATTTATCATCAATATGCACATTTTCAACTTCTTTTTCACACATGTTAACATTCTCCTGAATAATTTGCTCTTGCACATGTTCAAAAGTAGAATCATCAAGCATTTCTTTGCATTCATTTTCATGAAATTCATGCATGATTTCACAAGTAGGGGATTCAAAATGTTGATCATCACGGTACATTGCCCTACTTTCAACCATAATTTCCACAGATGCATGTTCATGAATTTCATTATCATGCATAAAGGTGTCTAGTGAATTAACATAAGTTTCTAATGGTGGTTGGATTAAGCCACAATTATATTCCTCATGATTACCACCACACATGGAACAAATGTAAGCATAACCATAAGATCATAAACATTGTTCCAAGTTATTCACATTAT
The DNA here is from genome assembly GCA_024721245.1 of Mitragyna speciosa. NCBI lineage: Eukaryota > Viridiplantae > Streptophyta > Magnoliopsida > Gentianales > Rubiaceae > Mitragyna > Mitragyna speciosa. The sequence continues at coordinate 13,843,386 of CM045553.1, forward strand.
TGGCACATACACCTTTTTGAAATTTTACTTCATTTTCATCAAAAGTAGGATTATTAAGCAAAGTATCATTGATTTCCACATTCCTACTTTCAACTACTTGATCTTAAACATGTTTATTTTTTATACATGGTGACTCTAGTTTCATTTCATTTTCTTTTTGCATACTTTCCTCATTCCTAGAGTTCATAGCTTCTCTAATTATAGCACATTGGCCTTCAAATCTATCACATATTGCATTAAATTCATTCATTTGGGCATCAATTCTTGCATAGATCAATCTTTCTTTTTCAAGAAATTCATTTGAAACATAAGTAGAATTGGCTAGCATTTCATCTTCCATTTCCCAAAATGAATTTTGCTCCATGTAATTAGATTGATTGGAATAATCCACTTGGTCAATCCACCCCAAATTATCGTTTTGAGCATAATATCCATATTGAGGTGAATAATTACAATTATTTCCAAGTTGTACATAACCATTGTAATCATATTCATGATATCCTCCATAATTAGTACAGCTAGAGTTATTTACATGAAGCACATGACCAAGTGTATTTATCATGCCTTCTATTTCATTCATTTGGGACAGTCACTCTTTTAACTCATTATTAGAAGACATACCTCCATGACCAAGTTGTCTGTGTAGCATTAGGCGACTTTGGAGCTTTTCTTTAACAAGTTTGTAAAATTCCACAAGGCGTACTTTTCCTTATTGGGTTCAACCAGTATTGGTAGTAATGCAGTGGAAATTCCACAAAGCGTCCTCTTTCTTATTGGTCCAATTAGTATCGGTAAATGCATTGGAAATTCCATAAAGCATACTTTTCCTTATTGGGTTCAACTAGTACTGTTAGTAAATGGGAATGCACTGGAAAATAGACTCCTTGTTCCAATCTGTTCTTACCATGTAGGAAAAACACATTGGGCAGAATGTATGCTGATAAGCAACTGGACGAGTATGTGG